>DVQM01001255.1:0-12634 GCA_018231645.1 Heliconius ricini | reverse complement strand
ATGGTGGAACACAACGCGGCACTTAATATTTCCAGAAAGATGAAAACGTTTTATTCCGTCGAGTGGAGATCGAACCGACAACAACCGCTATAATAAACTGACGCTCTCCTCTTTCAGCATCTCCTGTACCACGACCATCGACTACCTACTGTTACTATAAATAACGAGATTCGTTACACTCATACGTAAGTGCGATCTACGACGCGTAGGTTGCGAAGTTTTCCAATAAACACTATTGAGAAAGGTTAGGCATTCAAAGCTTTTAACATGACAGATCATCTGTAATGTTTGAATGACGTGTTGCTTAATAAGTTTCAGAAATATTGCACTCGAAAACAAATGGGACCTGCGTCTAATATGAAGTTGGCGCCAGCGACGGTGATAGAAATAACGTGGCTAGTAGATATGTCGATGTAGAAAGAAGCTTTTTGTGACGTATCGACCTCATCGCGTGCGACCCGTAATCAGAGTATTTCATCCACACGTGGCATATGGAACAACGCTCCCCTCTTCCTGGTTAGATGTCGCAATAAAACTGACTGTCAACTACAAAAGCGCAAACTAAATGGAGTTGTTTACAAACAGCTTCCCGACTACAGTCCTCCACCACACTCTGACCGTAATCCTCTTCAAATAAATCCTTAGCGTTTCAAGATCGCGATTTATTCAAAAGACCTATCTATACAAACCAAATCAAATAATCGATTGTTATTTCTGGCAGCCAAGTGTCAAAAGTTTTTGCCGCCCGGTCATTATGACAGGTCGGAATTGCAGCGATCGTTGCGGTTCGGGCCCGTTTGAAACGAACACTCAATTAATTTTGGATTTGATTTGACAGCTCCAAATTACATATAGATAATCGCAGGTACGTATATACAAGGATATCGGCAGAACAATGTAATTAGCAACAGTCTAAATATTAAAGCTTTTATTTCTCGATGTGTCGGGCGAGGGTATCGCAAATGCCGTGTTACATTGCCGGTTTTTATTGATTTCTAGACCAGTTTTGTGCGGAGAGACGGCGATGTAAAAGGTCAGCGAGTCTTATAGAGAGGATGACGAATGTGAGGGGTTGTTGAACGCGGCGTCTATTTCGGAGCGACTAAATGCGGCGGCGGCTCACCGAGTGACATTTCGTCGAGCTAGGTGCATCCGACTCTACTATCAAAATACTATACATACTTCAGAACTTCAGCCATCATTGAACTGAATTACTGGTTATGATCAATTTAGTGACGATAAGTCAATTCTACTTGAAACTGAAGTTCTACGATACACACGCTTTCGCTTACATGATGGAGTTAATTATGAACTAAGAGTTACTAATATTTTTTTTGACATTCTTATAAACTTGATTTCGTATAAATTCAAGCAATTCACAGATATAATTTCCAGACACGACGTCACGTTACGGAAGCCCATAAAGTTTTGTGCGACTTTTGCATTTAAGTAATCCGATGGACGATGTTTGATCAAAATACGTTTTACCAACAAACAGGAACATTCCAAGGCGATATGTACCATATTGTGAATACGATTCGAGACATGATGCGTAACAAATTGGATTAAGCTGTGGAATAATTAGTCTGGTCGTTACAATAAATAAACGCACGAACTAATCGTTATTATTTTCGTTCTGGGTTCATAATTTGAAGGTCTTCAACTACCTGAGGCCGCGTGATGTGCTCGCGCTCGCACTCATCCTTGAAATTGATAACGTATTTAGTCTTTAAACCAACCAAACCGAATTTAATCTTCCAATAGCCAGTACATAATTTATTGTTAGTAAATATATAATTTAGTTAAGAAAGAGTAATCGTGCAATAAAGCGCAAAAAACACAAGAAGGAGCATTCAGCAATGACCTACAAGCTAAGGTTGGGAGCAAGTTTTTAGCCGTCAAATCGACTGTAGAACGGCCCATTAAACAAAATTGATACAGATCGAGACCGCTGGGATTCGGTTTCGAACATTTTAATTAGGGTGCAGCTGCAAGCGATAGAGTTTCGCGGACAAAAAATTTGGAATCTTCCAATTGTAAAACAAACAACAAAGGTACTACGGCGAAAATATGGACCGAATACTTAACAAGAAAGTTAGGAAACTCTTTGTTTGAGACCGTAGCTGGTATCTCATTATTGGTTATATCAGAATTCCCCTAACAATTACAAAAATAGTTCAGTGATTCAAATTTTACTCTTTTCAGTTTAGGTATTTTAAAGAATACAAAAGTAATAAAAAGGTTACAAAAATTCAGTTATCTATGTGTATGCAAGGTACCTACGTGGAATCGTAATATGAATAACTCTTTCAGATTAAAACCAGACCCAGATTTGTATGAAACAATGTTTTCATTTCGCGTGCGGTCAGAACTGTAGTTGCTGCAGAATAAAACCATGTCATGTTATATTTTCAGGGTCACAGTTCACTGTAGAAGCTTTTTATGTTTATTTTATCTACCTGTATATGAAAATAGATAACTTTTCAGTTAGCAAAATATTATAAGATCAATCACTATTGTTAAAGTTTTTTTTATTTGCAATGTCTTAGATGACCAATAAGTAAATCGTATGTACTATTGTCTTCAATACTATACAGGATTTCCATCCATAATCATACATACATTACTCACATTAAGTATACCGTTTTTAATAATCCACAAAAATATGAAATTACTTTTTAATTTAGTATTATAAATTAAGGTATCAAAAATAAAAACATACAATATAAATATTGACATTGTTGTTTAACGAAATCGACAGGTCACTGAACGCAGAACGACCCAACCACCAGCCACCAGGATATCTAACGTTTACGACGATCTTTCGCACGCATCGAGCAAGTCATCGCAATGATTCAATAAAATAGAATCAAAAACTATTTTGCGTGTCGAAGGCTTATCCGATACAACAAGGAAACAATGTTAATGAACTTCACTAATAAAATACGTGTGAAAAAAATTTATTAGCCATACCAAATATATTTTTTCCAATTCAATTAAAATTCTAAAATAAAATACCCAAGGGAACAAAATTGAATCGCGAATAAGGCTACCCAAATAATAAATAAACCAAGTCAATATAATAAGTAAAAGTTCTGTCAAATCGAGCTTTCATTTTTACTCGTCCTCGCATTCTATTCAGGTTGGGCGTCACTTTTTCTTTCGTTGCAACTAGATTCCGATCCGCCTTGACCTTCGGCGCGATCGGGCGCTCCGGCCGTTCACCCGCGAGCCTTCCGCAAATTATAACATTCTGTAATTGTTCGCTCGGCCCTAGTAGACTAGGGCTCCTCCTCTCCTTAATGGAGCCCTATCGAACTAACGTTTCACTTCAAACTACTGGTAAATCTGGATTTCTTATCTATTATGTCAGTTTAAGTGTTTGTATTAGATAAGGAGAATTTAAGGTTAACAACATTTGAGGCTTATTTTTTTAATATGACTGTGCAATCGCAATATGTCGTGTAAGTATTAAAGTGCTTTTTATGTAGGAAAAAATAATATGAAATAAAGTTTCGTATATCTAAAGCAAATTTTGTGTCTCCTATTATAATACTGTGAACTTTAAATGTTACTATATTAATAGATTGTTTTGTATATAGACCAGTATTTAATAAGGATATTATACACTACATACTACATGTTAAACAATCTCATACTTTGGAGTGTATAGTTTGTAAGTATTGAAATAATAACAAACAAGATTTTATTACGAAGAACATTCTAGAAGATATAAAACACAAGTTCGAAACAAAAACATAGTAACTAGCACGTGGTAGAAAACTTAGCCGTGACGAAGTCTCAACAAGTTTGTCGAATAAGAGGCATTAACTTAAGAGTTTATTTTAACGATATCAATTACAATTTGAGGTAACATGCCCAGGGCTCAGTAAAGAGAGGGAAATGGCTGCAAATGAGGTGGAACCATGCGCCCGCGCCGCTCACGTCTTGAGGGGCGCCTCCAGCCGTGACGCCAGTTTCCGTTCGACACACGGTTCACTTTTACCACTTACTAACTTTGAATTATATTTATGGCTTATATTATATTAAATATATCATTTTATAATGTTTATGTATTTTACTAGTAAAAGCTGTTTTATTGTTTCAACTATGTGGATACTTCTAATTAAACTTGTTAATTAAATAATAATATAATTATAAAAGACTATTTTATTAGGCAGTTTGTTCAACAATTATCTATTTTATTAGAGGTTCCATTGTTCACCTGCCATCAAAAAAGGCATTTTTTAAATTTCTAACAGTAGGTTATCGGCGGGGGCCGTGTGACGCCTTGTTAAATATACTTGAGTTATCGTGCGTTAACGGCACTCACATGAATGGTGTATACGATTCATTCAATTTGTTTACCGCCGAGCGCCGCGACGCCCGGTCAAGGGCGCCGTCCATCGCCCGCTCGCAACGCATCCGAATTATCAACCTTCGAAGTCAAGGAGTTATGTATGCTAAATTATATTTATTGTCGCTTTAGTATGTTACCTTGTCGCGTACGAGCTTTTTTTAACTTTTGAATTGAGATATCTTGATGAAGGTTGCTAAGGTAATTATGTGATAACGTAAGTGCTTTAAAGAGAATCTTATTGACGTTATCTTTTCTTTATAAAATAAAAAAGGATTAAAAAAATGTGTTAATACGAATACATACAGAATCGTTTTATTTTATCGATAAATCGGTATACTCACCATTTTGTTTAACGTAATATTTATTTGGAAACTTCAACGTCCGAGATCCAATATGCGTATTTTATATAAATTTGAGTGGTAATTAATGTGTTAACGGCAGCGGGCACTGGCGTATCTGAAGGCCACATGCTGCCACCACGTGGTCCCCAAGACCTTGCCGCGGACCACCAGATCTTAGGTCGTTTACTCCAATTACGCAACACCCGTGTAACAAGTCGCTTTATAATCGGCGGAATTTTTATTGACTAATTATTCGCCATTTTTTTATAAGCGGTGAAGTCAGCGGATATTGCTAAATATTCAAGCAGTGTATCATTCGAGGCTAACAATAACGTACAAAAAACCAACCATCGAATTATCTCACGTCGATATCTGATGGTCCCAAATATGTGTGGAGTCGAGGCACGGAGTTGTATGAACGAGAAATGGTTTAGACTGTAATATGGGAGGCTGCGCGATGCGACCACATTCCAAGACGATGACTCGTCCGCCGGACCTCCATTGTCAGTTTTTCTCGCGCTCAAACGCAGCATAGTATGGTGAGACATGCGTAATTTAGATCTAAGTACGTTTGAACGAGACGCGGGTAAACAAGCCATCGACGATCACGAGCGGGCGTGGAGTCAACGCCCAGACGGATTAGAGGGCCGATTAACGAGCAGTTTAATTTATAACCGGAATAATAAAAGCTTACGGAAGGAGCACCGTCAACGAGAGTCTACGAGAGCGCTTGTCTAAACCATAAGTAATCACAGTCGTGTCAACAATACAATCGCTGCCTCGCCTCGTATTCTATGCACAATCCGTTTTTTTTAAGCTGCTAACCCGTTTTGTCATTACAGCGTAGTGATTTGGTAGTTTACTTTTGAGCAACCTTCTCGACTTAACTTTCGATTTCGTATAAGCGCTACAGCCGATATCGGGCAGACCGACGAAATGTATTCAGGTGAGCGTCCAAACCTGTATGTCCAGTCGAAAACTGTAATTATGTTAACGAGGCATACGGCCACGTGGTCACTTTTATAGCCCGAAACTAAATTGTATCCTGTACCGATTTACATTCGGATCGTGAAGTACTTCGCATGGCTGACTTTCATAACTGCGCATCTGCTCGATAAAACTGATAAAGTTATCGAGACCGGAAAACTCGGTAAGATTCGCCGGTGAGGAGAGCGGCGGGTCGGGGTGTCGGGGGCCATGGGGCAGAGGAGCGTGACTGATAGCGACGTTACACAACGGGCTGAGCGGCCAAGGTCGCAGCAGATGTGGGAAGCACAGGCACTCTGTTCAATGCTTATCTGGCCGAATGTTTACCGACCACAAATAAGCAGCGATCGGCCCTCACCGCCGCACTCCGGCCCGCGTTGTTTATTGGGTGTGAACGTCCCCAGCAGCGCGCCGTGAGAACTACGCTACTACGTATTAGAGACCGCGGCTGCGCGATAACGACGCACGTGGCAATCGAGGTTAACAATTACGATTACAGTGCGTCAACTGTATCAGAAAGTCATTATCATATTAAATAAATACCATTCCGGTATTCGGCCACGTCGCAACACATCCTTAACGCGCCGCTAAGTAAGATGTACACCCCAAAACCGACCGATAAAAAGTTCACGCGATCTCAGCAGGGGGCGAGGGCACGCCGACTAACACACCGAATACAATGTTATTTAATTTTAATTATGTGAATGAGGGTATTTGTGTTTACATTCGTTAATCGCTGACGGTACTCCAATTTCCTTCCAAGATCTATAAATAGATAATAATTACCCGTCGGTCTGACTAAGCGAAATCATCGATGGCCGAGAGGAATGCGGTCACAGGCAGTGGGTCAGCGCACTCGCCGGGAGCGCGCCTCTGCCGGCATCCCTCTCCCGAAGGCCGCCATTCATAATTGAAATGACATCAACAGCGTGGGAACCTACAAATGCCAAATCGAGGGACCGGTTCGACGAGCGGATTTAATTACCAGATCGTTGATTGATATTAGCGAAGCGACACTCGAGCGAACTGTTCGTAAACAACGAAACTGAAAGCAGCGCAGCAGCGGATAGCGTCAACAAAAAGACGAAAATGCGCAGACGATCGCGATGCGTCAGCGCAATGCACTTCTGCCATCTCTGTCATCTGCGCGTCGTCTCTGTCGCGCGCCCGCTCCCGCTGCCGCCCCCGCGCTCACTCCTGCTCTGCGCTTTAGGAAGTGCGTATCGCGCTTACGGGATCGCTCTATAACTGGCCGCCGCTTTGCATCACTTCGCATCGCATATTGAACGGATTAGAAGTCGAAGGTTTAGGCGAAAGGAGTCGATCAGCGAGCGCGCGCGCGTGGTGCTGGTGTGTGGCCGCGACGCTAACCCCATAACAATGAGTGATAGTGCAACCGTCTCTTTCGCGGCGGACCTTGCCGTGCTGTTGCTCCGGTCAGGTTCAATATCCCAGACCTTGGGCCGATCGAGAGTACCCGCGGTGGCCAGTTCAAACTAGTTGCCTCGCCTGTACTTACCACCTGCGATCATTTATAATTTACCAGCTATATTTAGCTTCTTATTGAACAACAAAATGAAACAGTCGTCGGCGGGTGACAATTGTTTCCTTGATATGCTGTTGACGTGTTCGTTGATGTCTTTTGCCGGTGTGTCGACCGTTGTCTATGATGGGGTCACGTTTTGACGTATACGACTATACATAAAAATCGAGCTTTTATAATTCCAGGAAAACTAATGAAGCGTCGGCGGTGGTCGGTGGTCGCTGGTCGGCGCCGCGCCGCTCGCGGTCCGCCTCGAACATACAAGCGGCCAATTAGATGTCGGACGCATTGCTAAAATATAAATATTAGTAGAACCGACAAAGGTTTTTAATCACCGATCTCGATTCGTTTTGTTCCTTTTGCGGTCCGAAATTACAGGCTGTGAGTTCGCTCACCCCGACCGCCGCGCTTAGGGCGACTATGCCCTCATGGATCGTGTGAAAGATTACCGGAGATTTGCTCTTATTTCACCTTATAAGTGGAATTCAATAAGTATAATTTTTGCATCCGGCTGCATGTTATATGAATAAGATACTACGAAGCGATCGAGGCGAAGTGTTGCGTGCTCGGCGTCCTGTCGCTCGTATAGATTGTTTTAATAAAAAAAAATGAAAACGAAAGCGAAGCGCTGCTCGTGGCGAGCACATCTCACCGCGCCAAGGTTACGTAGTAGGGGCGGCGACCGGCGCGGCGCGGCGAGACGGCCGTGACGTCACGGGCGCCGGAAACGCTGTCCGCCTCGTAGTTACGGTTACATTTTGAGTTTAGAAGAAAGTGTTCCATTCCGCGTGGGCTAGGTCAGTTGCTGTATTGCTAGTTGCTCGGACTGACGAGACTGACGAGACGGGAGTCGTCAGTCTCCTCAGTCTCGGGCCCCCTAGGCCATCACATCCGATGGCAATCGCGTAAGCCTGTTATTTACTTTACATAGTATCTCAAATATTTGTTTGGTGTCATCGCAAGCCGTGGGACGACAAGAAAATTGGTGACCTCGCCCCGCCAGATATTCCACTCGATAAACATATTAATTGGCGGCGACACTGCATTTTCGGATGAGATATCGGTTTCTTTTTATATAAATTTAACTTACTGGATTTATGAAGTGGTTGGAGAGATGACAGAGATAACCAAGATCACTACCAAAGAACTACTCTCCAGTATGCGCGGATATTTACCTGCGGACAAATTGAAAAAACACATTAATAACTATATACATACATCGCAACTATAAAATCATTCAAGTAACATTTTTAGTGCACAGACGCTATAAAATAAATGTAAACGACAATCTCGATACAATATATTTTTAATTTTTTTATCAGAAAATAAACAATTGAACTATTATTATCGATTTTACTCGTTCTATTTATAATAGGGCCTCCGATTGAATTGTACAGAAAATTTGTTGGACAAATGTCGAATAAGTTTTAGTTTTAGTTATGTTTTCGATATTTATTACAGTTAAAGGTGTCTGAAATAACGTAATTTCATTTTATAATGTAAAGCCAAATTCATAATGGTAGATTTTTTAATACTATAGTTTTTTAAGTGTGCGTTTAGTATATAACAAATTATTGTAAACATATAGTACAAAAATGTGCATTCCTAAGGCCACGTCGTCGTCGCGTTAGATGTTTATAAAATTATCGTTTTACGTTTCGGACAATCGAGATGACGTCCCGTGGTGTTGTCGTGTCTTACAGCATTCTTATTCTTGTAAGACGCAATTGAGAAGTTTAAACACGTTACTTTTAAAATAATTCTAAAAAAAAAAAACAATAAATTCAAGTCGCTGTCTTAGCGCAGATGCGTGCGATTGTCTTTTACAAACAGGTTGTAGGTTTGATTTCTAAAAAAAATATATAACATAAGTTCAATCGTTGACTTAGAACATTTAATTAAAACAAAACACTAATAGTGAATACTCAAAAGAACACTGTCAAAACAATATATGACAATAGAAATACTATGACATGCCGTACGCAACATGGTATAAGTGAAATAAATATAATTTATTTAACGCTATTATCTTTCAAGTAATATTATACACCATTATACGGTATGAATAATGAAGAACAGCTCCACTGAACGCTGATGAATATTGAAGGAGCGAAAGGGATGCGTCAGCAGAGTTTAAAGACATCAAAGATTAAAAAATACTATGGAAATTGTGGTGTGATTAAAGTTAATCGTGGAACTAGCTTTATGCAGATTTGAATGAGAAGAATTTAATAATGTTCCATTAAAAAGAATATACTATAACCGCATATCAGTTTGTTTTTTTTTTTAAATATTTTTTACTTGATTCTAACATTGCAAGTAGGTAATATAGCGAGAGTCGACATCTATTGTAAGTAACAACTTTCATAAAAAAATAATTCCCAAGTCAATCGAATACAAAATTTAACAACTGCTATTGTTGTCAGTCGTATTTTATATATAAAAGTGGGCACGACACGTTTAAATAGGCGTCTCGGCCGTCGTTTCCGATAGGCGAGTGACGCAGGCCAACGTATGGCGAATACAAAGTGAGTCACGGTGTGCCCGGCTTCGAATTAAACTCTAGGCCTCCAGCTAGAACATTCTATTCATATTTAACGGCCATCTTAGTCCCTATGTCACTAATTTTCTACATAGTTTTATAAGCACGCGGCCCTCGTCCCGTCAATACTGATCGAACTTTGTGATTTGGCTTGTAAATAATAATGAATATAATATGAATGAATTTTAAATTCAATACGCACCCGTGTAACTAGTTCTCTTATCAACAACTTATAAAGTAATTACAATAATTGTATATATTTTACGACTTGTAAGAAAAGTAGGAAATTGTAACAACCAGTTCGAAACATTGATTAATCAAAACGTAAAAAACACCAACGACCATTTTAATATTTACTTTTATAGGTCTGTTAAAGTCTATTTTACGATCGTTTTTTTTTTGCATTGTGATATTTAAAATACAATAAATGTGATATTTTACAATAATAACTCTGGTAAATGACGGTACGATTCGAGTTCGCGAGCTTTCGAGACGAGCCGAGCGTACACAGACTGATGATGCATTACCCAATAACGTTCCGGGGAATCGTTTAAATTTTTAATGTGTGATAAAAAATAATGAACGAATTCACGTCAGTTGTCATTATCGTACGAGACATAATTCGAGGTACCGTCAGCAGTAAAATTAAGAAAACGTAAAGATTAATGCGGGCGCAAGTCCTGCCGACTTCAATTAGATTTCGCGAAAGGCGAACAATAAGATGTAAAATCCACTCTTTTACGAGCTCTCTGTCAGGCGTCGGTCAGTTCGAGATGGTCGTAAAATCGGGAATGCAACGGGGCTGACGCTAAAAGGCTAAAAAGTAACTTATCGTATCGCCCGTTCACAGCGAAACGGCCGACGCGAATTTCGAAGGGGTAGTTTATTGCGCCGGAAGTAGGTCACGCGCGTTCAGCCGTATATGCCTTATGGAGACGTCGCGACGCCTCGATACGATCGACAGATTAAGAGGTTTCGTTGTATTATTAGATACGCGATTTGTGTGGGAAACGGCGCGCAACGTCCATTACATATGCGGACGGCTCCTCTCATCGATTGAGTGCAAATTTTGATTTCGAAACATCGAATTCGCCGGCATCCGCTGCAGAATACTCGCGGAATGCAAAGTGGAATCTGGCCACCGCCTGGTCCCTATCTGGTCCCTGCCTGGTCCCCGGTGCGGATTCCCAGACGTCGGCGACGGGGACGTAAAAAGCGATCGCTCGGACCGCCTTATAAATTATACGCACCAGTTGGGTTATTAGTTGTCGAAATGACGCGACTGGAGTGGTGCAGCGTTGAATGTTCCGCCGTCCGCAGCTTTACCGTAACAGGAGCCTTCGAAACTTTAAATACACATATAAAATGGCTGCTAGTTAAGTTTTGTGGCCGTACTAAATTAAATAAGATCGATTTAAACTTGACCGTCAGCTGTTATGATAATTTAATAATAACTAAAGGGTTAACTTTCTCCGTCCATTTAGATCGGACGCAGAAACATTGTTATCGAGTGACATATTGAACCGCCCGGAAAGCAATAAGTCAACGACTTGCCAATAAAATGAATGGAGCCCCCTGAGTCCGAGCACTTAATGCTGATTATTATAATAGTAATTGGCGTTACGTAAACAATGTCGGCACACGATAACTCTATGTTTCCGTTTAAATCTTTTGAATTATTTAACTTATATATATTTTTTTATTTTTGAATTCCTGTTAAAAACATATTTAAATAAATCCAAAGTAACTATGAAAATCCATGAGAAATCGTCCATTATTTTTTGCGTGACTCGCTCAGACAGTGCTTTATTTATTTATTACACGTAGGTGCATACGCAGTATGTGATTTAGTGTTTAATGTGAGGAATCATAAATAACAATAAGTATTTAACGTCAAAAACAAGATAAAGTTTATTAATGTGTAAACAGATAGTTCTCGTCCAACGTCGTCGGGGTAGGTCGGGGACACAGCGGGCTACCTATCGTCAATACGGGTATTCAAATTTCGATGAAGATGATTGACAACTAATCGGGTTTCAGGGTTACCTTACATTGTTTTGGGCAACGCGTCTAGAAGCTGTTAGAAGCCAAGCGGCTTAAGCCTCTTAAAATTAGATTTCGACCTCTAGTGCGGGCAGGATATAAATAACAGACCTTGATAAGTTCTGCACATTTTATAGTCGACTCAATAGGTACTATAAAATATTTTGCGCTTATCTTATCATTTGGCAAGTGAAAATTAACTGTCTTACTAGGCTCTTATAATAAATAATAATTTCTGTACAATGAGAATGTTCAATTTTTTATAGTGTCATTTGGTTGTGTCATTAGGGGTCGAGGTAAGGTGCTGTGTTCAGTTCCGCCACTCAACACGCAATGCCTCCAGAATTCGGCGGGAAGTGGGAAACGGGGTCAATTAACACTAGGTTCCCTCTGACTTCCCTTCTGTGCGCGGGATACAGCGTGAAGCTGATTTATTTATTTATTTTGATGTTTCATTTGGATTTCATTACTTTTCATTTTTATAATGGTGATGTGGAGAACTAAATAATTATATTTTACAGGATAGCATGAGTACAGAGGTTGTGAAATTGCGTGTGACCACAAGACATCCGGCGGACAGTGCGCATGCGCCGGACGAAAGCTCGCCGGATGCACGTAATACGCAGATCGCGATTTTATGTTTATTGTTAACTTGTGCTCCCCCGTCACTTTGTTGGAATTACCACTATACAATATAGCATATACTTTGTGTTTGTTATAATGTTTCTGAGCTAGAAAAGTGTCTTGATTATATATTAGTTTTTAATATTTTCGTTTTCTAAATTAATAAATGTGTCTAATAATAACGAATATTGACT
>DVQM01001254.1:0-12636 GCA_018231645.1 Heliconius ricini | reverse complement strand
TTCGCTCTGGTGTCGAGGCAAAGCGCGGCGTTCAGTTCTGCCACTCAACACGCAATGCCTACAACACGCAAAATTCGGCAGAAAGTGGGGAACGGAGTGTCTTAACATTAGGTTCCTTCTGCTGTGTGCAGGATATAGTGTAAAGCTAATTTAATTTATTTTTTTCTAATTCTAAAATTTTCTGAAATTAGACATCGTAGCTCAGTGACTGTATTTCTCTTGATACTTGCTAATGGTAACTCAGGGATTTTTTTTCAACGGGTTACGGTCTACTACGGTCTACAAACTACTAAGTTTTTGTCTTCTAACCCGTAGAATCTCTAATTGTAGTGTAGTAGTGCATTCAACTGTATACTATCAACAGTATCAACTGTAACTTTGACATGATGGTTGTGAGTTTAATCTGAGCTCGAGGAAATGTATCATTCTCATTTCTCATCCTGAAAAGTAAAGGCTTGAGTTCCCCCACAAGACGCATTCTATCGAATTAGAGCGGAAAGTGGAAAACGGAGATTCCATGTTGTCTGTATAATGGGAGAGTAAGTATTTCATAAAATATTAATAATAGAGTTTTGTTTTAAAAATATTATTATTTAAATTGTATTTCTAATTCTAAGCCACGTTAAGTAAGATGAAAACACCTGATTTTAGTAATTTTATGTAGCATTGAGGAAGTACAAACTAAACGTGCATGTAGTGAATCTATTTACGTAATGTAATTTTGTTTAACAACGAGAGAAACCTTTGATGATATAATACCTACACTAGTGCTCAACGCCTGCGATTTTAAGTGGGAGGTTTGTTTTGTTACTCATTTGCGTTTCGCTTGTCAGTTAAATAAATGTAAGATACTATTCATAAAAATAACATGTCACGAAAATTTCCTTTTTTTTTAAATAAAAATTGATAAACAAGCATTATAAAAGATATCCTTTAAAATATTTGATCAAATGTATGCACTTCGTGTACGTTAGAATCGCGCAAGCAGTTTATTTATATATATGTGGTTACATATATTATCTTTATAGTTCATTCCAAGTACAAGATAACAAAGTATTGCCGTTTAGGAACTGACCCCTGTGTCAGTAGAATCTAGTTTCTTTGATCAGCGCTGTGTTATCTCACTTGGAGGATTATAATGTTATAACAGTTTCGCGTTGGTTGATGCGTAATGTACCTGTAGTTTTATATCTTTACTTGTGATTTAATGCACAACTGTAACAAAAGATAGGAACGAAAAACAATTTTTGATTCCCTATACCACTAGCGCGGAAAACGTTTGCAATATAAAATAAATAAAGAAATTATTATAGTAAATGATTAATTTCCTAATGAAATATACATTTTTCTCATATGACTTATATCGACAATATGAAACAGGTAGTATTCACTTTTCTATTGGTGCAACTGTGACGCATAATAGTTCATTTAGCTCTGTGGGCTTTTTAATCTGTCTATCATTCTCTAGTATCTTTTATTAAATATTTATAATATTATAAGGGTAATTATATTGATTAGCCAATATATATATTTTTTAATCCTAAAAAAACTATAAATTACCCTTGCGAGAAGATTCACATATCCAGAGCACATTGAGGAATTACCAATGGAACTACTGCTACGACACAATTTCCTTCTAAAGTCTTCGTCTACGGACGAATATTAAACGTAATAGCATAAGTACTTGTAATAAGACCCTCTCATTTAAGTTATTCTTGCAATTCGAGGAGAATAAAGCAGAAATACAGAAAAATTTAAAATAATTGATCGAGAAGAGGTCCATAGTCTTATATTGAAACAGATAACGTTGGTAAACTTAGTATGGGATTTATATAAATTCATTTTTGCTGTCAAGTCATTGAAGGACTTTTTTCATGACTAAATGAAATATTTGCGTTGTTGTAGGTCAGCGGCCAACCAAAGAAATACTGATTTTGATTAATGCAATCATGACTTTTAAAATTTGAATCAGTTTTTAATTTATTTCTTACTTACAAAACTGCATTCATGAATGTTTTTATGTATGTAAGGAAGCTGTGCGTCTGGAGCTTTACTAAATACATTAAACTCGCTCACTTTATGAGTGAATTAAAAAGGAAACAGAGTCCATTATATACATATATCTATACGTCACATACTTACATAGCTGACACATATGGTAAGTCATATCAGTAGCATATTAGCTGACGTGTAAACATCTACAACAGAGCTAATTCTATAATGACAATTTAATACTGTTAGTAATAACCGGATATTGAATTCCCATCTAATGTAAAAAGAGAATAATGATTTAGTAGTTGTATGCCCGTTGCCAAACCTGAACAAATGTTTTGCTTTACAATTCAGAATTTTAATTTTATGGTATTGCTTTCAGAATATAAAGGGTATATTTTTAAAAATGTCTGTGCTTATATCATTTTATTATTATTTTTTTAATAATGTGGAACATAAATTTGCAGCTTCGAAACATAACATCCTTATGTTGGTGTTATAGAATTCAGCTTAGTGAATAATATGATATAGAATCTAAGGACTTCCGGAAAAGACAGGACGAGCTACCGATTACCTATGATTAATATATTAAACGGCATTGTTTCATCAATCGACTTCATCCTGTCACTGTTTTAAAAGCCTATGTTACAATAAAGCCTATGTTATAACTTACAACTACCCAAAGCTTATTTAGATTTGTATTTGTTGTAGTGTATAATGTACTATCAATCTCATATTATATGAATATGGTGTATTTGAAAATTCTTAATGAATACTTTTATGGGCGCGTCATAATGGATATTAAATTGTTGAATATAAAAATAGGCCTAGTATGTATCATGCTTTTACAATGTTATGAGATTTATAATAGTTGAAAGTATAAGATGTTGCTGAGAAAAATGTGCTGGATGCCATAGCGCAAAGCATGGAATATTGTCGTTTTCTAAGATAACCTAGAGTACCTGTAATTTAAAATGTTTTTTTTTTATTAAAAACAGTTTTCAACATACAAAAAAAATTATAAAAAAATTTAATCAATATATTTGAGATTAGAGGTTACTTTTTATACTTTTGCCAGCCGCCGGTGCAAAGTTTGTATAAAATTTTCTTGTATTATCAGCAAGGGCTAGTCACGACCAATCTTACATTGTTAGAAAGTATAAAAAATTTAGCCCGCACCTTTAAAAGTCACCATATTAGATTTAATGTAACACATTTAATGTAACACAGCTAAACATATATACAAAATTTTAACTAAATGGGCTGAAGATATCTGCTTCAAGATTGAGTTGCAATATTCCATTCCTAACTAACATAAAAGGCAAACTGCCAAATTAATTATTACTTTTGATACAGTTAGGGCACGATAAACAATTTAAGTTTAAGTATTATATTATATGTATATTTTAAATTCTTTCTTAAGAAATCGTTTTAAAAATGTAAATCAAAAAATATAGTAGGACTAGAATAATTCACCATTTTACTTCAGAGGGCAGTTTCAAATAAATAAAATATAAATTATAAAATATAAGATAATGTTATATTACTATAATATATATTATACATAATATATAATTTAGATAATATTAAATATCATTACAGTCTACCCACGCAGCCACGTGGTGAGCTTAATTTGATAATTTGATTTATGAATCTTATTTTTATTTAATAGGCAGCGTACCACATATCAATGGCTAGCATGATTGTCACTAGATCTCCAACAGATGATCGAACGCCGTTATGCGTAGTGACTTCATTCAGAGGTTGCACAATATCACAAATTGTCTATTCATATGCCATTATTAGTAACGAGGGGCACTATTTATTAAGTCAGTATCAGCTTGGATCATAACTGATACATTTTCCGCTCTGGTACCCATTATGTTCTAATGAGTCTACTATGTAGATTAGACGTACTATAGAGATAGCTATAGCAGAGTGCTCGGTCACCATTTATAACGGACTAAAATCATATTTTTTTTTAAATGTATTTGCATTGTAAAATATACAAATAACTTTAGTAAGTTAATTTGCACGGTATAGACTACACGAATTATACAAAAACATATAATTTTCTAAAAAAAAAACCCGAGCACAAAAAGGTCATAATTTTTGGAACAAGTTCCATGTATACCTGTGAGCTATTTCATGTATTATTGTTGTTTGAGGTCAGTAGTGACGCATGGGGCACAAGCGTACAACTGTAAACGATACAGGTTGTGAATTCGTTTCAAACTCTAGAAAAATGAAATGTTCATTATTTTCATTTCCTCGCTCCGGTAGCGCGCGTTGATTCCTGCCACTCTACACGCAATGCCTTCAGAATTCATCAGAAGGTGGAGAATGGAGTGTTTTAATATAGAATTTTTCGTTCCTCTTATAGGAATCCGGATTTTAGTTATAAAAACATAATTATCAGTGCGTTATCTTCAATTTGAATAGCAACTCATCGGAATGTTGTATTCCTACAGTACTAGCATCTACTATATTTCAAACTGAACTTTTAAAACCTGTATTAAAGTTCATATTCGTCCATTGTCATACATAAGAGTATATTTATTTACTGATGCGTGTGGATATTCGCTAGGTGTGACACGTCTGAGTAGTTGACCGACGTTTGGCACTCCTCTGGCGCTAATCTAATAGATCTTAATAATCTGACAGCGTTGTATAAATATTACAGTCTAATGATATGAATGTTGGTTACAGCGTTATTGCAGCGCTTTGTTTATGTGTAAAAGTTAGATTGTAATTTATTACACTTTAATTTGACATTGACGCAAAATTAAGTATTCTGCTACTTTGCTTATATTAAGCTACGATGTAAATATATTATTTTTTATTATTTACTATAGTGATAAATTGTTTCATATAAATGAGTGGAATAATACTTGATATTGCTATAGCGCAGGTTGGATTATACAAATCGTGTTTTCAAAAGCCTTTATTGCCTTGTATGTTATGTTGATGGAATATTGCAACTCAGTTTAGCAGCAGATATCGCTTAGCCCATTTAGTTGACTTTTTCTATATACGTTTAGCTGTGTAACGTCACTTTAAATCTAATATGGCGGACTTCTGTAGATACTGGCTACATTTTTTTTTATATTTTCCTTGCAATATGAGTATGGCCTTGACAATAAATAATACACTAACTTTCCACTAGTAGCAGTAAAATGTAGCCTACAATCTCAAAAATATCGATTACAACCTATTTTTTTCTTATTTATTCTTTACTAGAATTTAATTTTCAAATATTATTTATTCTAAAGGGATCAATAATATCAAACTAAAAAAAATACAAATACGGAAAGGGAGATCGGCGATAAAATATGCAAATGTGATCACGCACAATGGAAACCCATTATCGTCACCATAAGTCACTTCCCAGCTACCGGCAGCAATCATTGACATAATCTAGGGCAATAAAGTCAAAGACGTGCATAACGATTCATTACTGTATTGTTTGTCAGGAAAGTGTTAATTAATTTGCTTGTGACGCTACAGGCAAAGTGGGCTAACCAGTATGTTTTTATAATAAAATCATGTTAAAAGTAACGTTAATCTTTATTCAGGAATTGCTTTTATTTAAGCTGGAATTCAAAATAAAGGAATAAAGAATTTCCATGATTTTACAAAAAATGCATTTCAATTTGTTACCTTACCTACCTATCTGTATGACATGTATGCTGGATCTATTGAAGCGCATTCAATAATAGAAAATAAAAAAGTTACATTCATTTTTATAGCTTTATATTTATATATATGTACATACTGTTCCCAGGGCAAGCAGTGGGAACCTAGTGTTAAGACATTTCGTTCCTTACTATGTCTTGTTACCAGAACGAGTAAATGCAAATATTAAATAATTAATTTACTCGAGTTGTAATCGAATCCATAACATATCACGTTTACAATCACACGCTGTGCCACTGTGCCTCGACGGTTACTTGTATTACAAGTAATACAAGTGGTTCAATTTTAGTAACTTTCAAATAATATTAATAACTTCTAAGGAAAACATTTTTTTATGCAAGCAAATGTGCCAACTGTATGTATGTAGCTATATTTGGAACAGCTTTACGGTAACTTCCTCTCATGTCTATTAGCAAACATGATTTGAAAAAATATTGAAATTACTACATAAAAAGTACTAACTACATTTATACTTCCGTGAAGCCATGAACTGATTAAACATGTTCCATTCCATATTCCATAGTCAATTATTTGTGTCACTTAGTCAGTGGGATATTTGATGACAAATCTACTTAAATTCAATAGAAGTAAAACAGCTTCACGCTGTATCCCGCACACAGCAGGGTGGGCAGAGGGAATCTAGTGTTAACTGGCACTCCGTTCTCCACTTTCTGCCGAATTATGGAAGCATTGCGTGTTGAGTGGCAGAACTCAACGCCGCGCTTAACCTCAACACTAAAGCGAAGAAATGGAAATACAAATTTTAAGTAAATATTTTATGCCCTCGAGTGGGGATCGAACCCACAACCAGTCGGTTTTACAGTTACACTTTGTGCCACTGCGCCACGACAGGCAACTGACAAATCTACATATAAATGATAATTATTAGATTTGTGTTAATTTTATATACTTACTATATATATATATATTGTAAGCCCAATAAAAAGTTTGAAAATAAAATAAAGTAATGTATCAGCTTTCTTACATCATGTCGTTTCCTTATACTTGTAATTTTACGACCATTTTGGATAATGACATTTAGCAAATGTTATTGTAAGTATAAAAAGTTATGTAGTCATTGTTGTATTTTGATATTATTAATATTATGTATATTTTATATTAATATTTTTTTTATATTATGTGAATCGGATATCTCATTCTCTGTATTTTCAATAACTTAAATTGTAATGATATAACGAATGTTGATTAAGGATAGATAGATGCTTATTATAATAACATATATTAAATAAACATATTGAAAAATAATCATTGAATATTACAGTTTAATAATTTATCTAACTTTAATAATTCATTCTAAAATCAAATCTGCTACCACTAAGGTGAAATTTTATAGCGTGTATTACAACTTTTTTTATAGAAAGTTTTCGTACTTGAAACTACGGAAATTGAAGCATTTATAGATAAAATTTATAATTTTTATAAAAAAAAACAATTCGTGAATACAGTTTAAATAATGAACATTGAAAATGACCTAAGGCAGTGATTCTCAACTACTGTGCCGCGGCACTTTTGTGCCGCCTAATTTCAAAAGTGTGCCGCCAAATTTTGCAAATATATGAAATTTTTTGTCATAAAATATTTATGCAATATGTTGTAGTAAGTAAATATTTTTTATATTTTTCTTTGTGTGCCGCCAAATTTTGAAATCGTGAAATATGTGCTGCAACAAAAAAAAGGTTGAGAATTACTGACCTAAGGCATATATAGTTTTCGCTTATCGGAAGGTAAATAAGTATTTTGATAATTAAAATCAACGGAAAAAGACTGCTGTAGATATCATCATTCGATCACTCGAATTAAGTTAATTATTTATTCGAACAATAAAAACAATTTTAAAATTTCTAGTCATTTTCTGATAAACTCGACATTATAATTGAGGTCACGTAGGTCAATCTCTTATGTCACGGTCGTACACCTGAAATAAATTAAAACAAAATTAATAAATAGTATATTTATAAGACACTAATAATAAATAAAAAGATTTTTATTTATATATAGAATATATTACAATATATACAAAAATATATTATTTTACTTAAATTCGGTAAGTTTTATACTAAAATATAAGTACTTATATGCTTATAGTCGTATACGATGATCTAAAAGATCGCGTCGCGCCCGTCAGATTCAGCGCTCAAGGCGGACTGGGCCATTCTTGAGCCGGAACCACATGGATATCGCTCACCGACAGAATCGAGAACTCGCAAAATACATAATTAACTATATTTTCTGCAGTTTCGATGTTTATATCAATATTAAAATTTATATCACCTGATATGCCTTTTTATTCGCTGTATGCGTTGTTAACATATATATGATGTTATTTAAATCAATTTCCTTTTTTAAATTGGTCAACTCATTATTTTTCAACTTTTGAAGGTTTAGATAAAGTTTTTAAATTAAATTAGTTGATTTAAATAATTATTTTCGTAAAACTGTGATGTCTCGAAGTTAAAAAGCAGTTAATTTTATTAAAGGGAAAAGTAATCATTTAAATGTAATGACTAATTAGGTGTGTATAAAATTAAGTATTAATTATCAATATGTTGAATTTATTATGAAATTTAATATCTTTGAAATAAAAAGGCGATGGAGAAGTTGCCAAGGAACGGGTACATCAGAATCTATGGTGTAGCTCGGTCATTTCTGCTATTTTGTCTCTTGTTACAAATAAATTTTAACTTAATAAGAAATAGTCTTGTTCAATAAATTCTATAACTTTTTTACGTAGAAGTATATCTCATACATTTATTTATATCGTTTTATTTTTATTTTTATAAAAAGCATAGTTGCAGTAAAATAAATTTTAAAATTAAAAACAAGAATCGTAAAAAAATATTAAATTCTATTTCACAAAGCTTTTTTTGCCATAGTACTAATAAAAAATATATATTTTTACACTCCACATAATATTAATAATTGAATATTGACATAAAAATGGAAAAAAACATCACTGTCTTATTGCTTTTCTCGTAAATATCACCTTTTTATATATATTTCATCTGTGTGGTGCAGTGGCAGAGCACGTTTCTGGTAGGCGCCAGGGTTGTGGGTTAGATTCCCAAATAGAATTCAAGACATACCAAAGTATAGCATCCATACCTAATGCGTTTACAGGCACCAATCTTGCTGCGCCACAATGATCCCAACTATATATGTAAATTTAAATAAAAGTGTAAAAAAAATAAGTGTCTGTGTGTGATTTCAAATAACTACGTTTTTTCAAGTGACCGTACGAGCATATAGTTATTTATTCGAGACTAACGATTTTAAATTTTTATTAGTTTGTTAATCCGGGCTAATCTCAGAAACTGTTAAGATGATTATTATATAGAGATAGCGAAGATAAATGTTGTCGAGTACAATATAGGTTAGGTTCCTTTTTGTCCCGAAATTCCCGTAAGTGAAATGTGAAATCGACATTTTTCGGCACTTTAAAATTAAGTTTATCGTATGAAATAACCAAATCACAAATGGTAAATCACAATTTGCTTATAACAGTGTTGACATACTAAAATAACCACCCAATTTTCATTAAATATGTACATTAAATAATATTAAGAATCGTATAATACAGGTGTGCAATTATGCAGTTTTGTCGTACTTATTTAATAAGCTTTATGTTCTTTTAAAATATATTCGAGGTTTGTTAAAATAAGAGAAAAAAAAACTTTTTATTACAAACGCCCAAACAAGAAATAAAATGTTGAACTTTAATTTATATTACCTAAGAATTTTAGTAAATAAATAGCTCAATTTACGATTGCATTGTGCGTATTACAATTAGTTAAAATAATTACTTATAGTGATTATTATAGGCAAATTGACTCTTACTGGTGTCAATATTATTTCTATTGAAAACGTTTCATTTTTTTCTGGAAAGACCAACAGGAGAAAATGCTTGACTAAATTTTTTATTTAGTTGTTTTAGTATATAAATACATTATAAAAAGTACAGATAAATACTTTATAATATCTAATGCAAATCAGCTATTGAAATAGTTGCAATATGTTTTTTAAATATATAAATAGTATTTTGACATTATGCTTAATTGAATTATCTCTTCTAAATTAAATACGTAATTGATTGCGATGTATAATTACTATGT
This sequence comes from Heliconius ricini, assembly GCA_018231645.1. NCBI lineage: Eukaryota > Metazoa > Arthropoda > Insecta > Lepidoptera > Nymphalidae > Heliconius > Heliconius ricini. The sequence goes on along the minus strand of DVQM01001254.1, from coordinate 2,818 downwards.
GAAATTTTTATTTATTTTACAGTTATATCTTCACGTTACTAAATTGGTTCACTTTATTAAAATTTTATTACTTTCTTATATAAATATCACATCAGCTGTGCGAAAGTGGCCTAGCCCATGTTTTAAATTTATGGGAATGTGATTTTTTTTTGTATCAAAATACCTTTCCATAATATGATATAATTCACCGAATATATTATACTAATATAGATTATATGTATATAACATTTTTCTTTATTTAGTCATAATATTCTATATTTTTATAAATGAAATAGAGAACATTACTTTGACTTGGGCCACTTTGACTACAACGGTTCCACATTGATATAACCAGTTGAATTAACGACTGCTCCGACGAAATATTACATATTTAAATCTAATTGAATAATTTCTTTGATTACATGTTCGATAAAAACAATTTATTTATATTATTATAGAATTACAAACCTATAAATATATTAGTTAGCTTTTAAATTTAGTATAAGAGTGTCTTTGCATTTCTCAAATATAAATAAGGTTATTTATGTAAAGGAAACAATCATTTTAAAATAATATTTTATTTTAGATATTTTAAATGAATTATACTAAGTTCTGATGTTATAAAATTAAAGGTAACCTGTGTTTAAGCGCGAAAGTTGCAACTTATGCAATGTATCCACTTCAATGAATAAAATAAAGAGACGTGAGATATAACCAGAAACTACAATCCAAAGTCAGAATGAAAAATATGTTTTACTTGATATTTATATGTAATATTTTTATTAGATACTATAGTATGTAACTAATTTAGTCTATTTTCGTAATGATCGCGTCAGCCGCAGGAATAACATGGGGAGTGTAATATTCTACATTTTAATAACACATTTTCTTACTGCAAATCAGAAGATAATGAGCTGATACATTTATTAGAATGGGCATGAGCGTATTGGATTTGTTAAGTTTTGGACAGATATGTTCATGTAAACGTTGTTTTTTCCAATTTTTCGGGGTAAAGTTATTGTTAGTAAAATGCGTAAAATCCAAGGTGGACACAAGACTATTCTGTGGTGGTCACGAATGTTCCAGCCCACAATACTACGCCCATAAGAATAGGTTTGACAAAATATACCGTGCACATCTAATTCGCTATCAATTACAACGGTTTAGCAGTTGCAAATCGTCTGCTCATATAAACAACGCTTGACGATCGCACTCGAAGAAATGTTCATATTTAAAACTGACTGATGTTCATATTTAACACTGTACATTGCGCAAAAACGTTTCAACGTGAATATTATATATGCACAAAGTACCTACAGGCGCCACAGAAAATGGAAAGTAGTCTCTACTTTCTGCGTATTTTAAGTGCTTTTTTTTCCGTCTGCCTCACTTGATCCACAATCCTTTACTCTACCCGTGCCTTACAAGGCTACCAAGCAAAATACCAGAGTTGTTTGAAGATACTAAAAAAAAAGCAATTTCAAATATTAATAGAACTAAAATAATTTTTCAAAAACATATCCAGACCGGCCAATGGAAACATCATCTAGGCACACTTTTGTTATAGTGATCATGTTTTCCTCTATCATTATGCTTCGCTTTCACTATTGCCCATCAAGTGACGATGTGACAGTATAATTATGCGCATCGACCATAACCACGTTTCGTGCAAGCTCTGTTAGTACTGCACAAAAAGAATGTTCGTGACCTCCGCCGACCTGCCGGATATATCGAAAGTGCTCATCATGATGGCGGATGGCCTGTGGCGATCATCGTAATCCAATCTTTGTGTTATGTGACACTTGATATTTCTAATAGTGGGTATATATGTAGATACATGAGCTTACATAGAAACTTTATTTTGCACTGTGATGCATTATTAAATAAAATATAACAGATTTAAAAAAAAAATAAGTAGATATATACTAGCAAAACAAAGAGAAAAGCAATAAAAAAATGTTTAAAACATCTTAGAACACAACAAACAACAATACAAACAACAATACCATACTATTAAAAGTTAAAATAACACATTATTTCAACAATTCCATAAAATATCTTATGATGGTCTTAATAACATAAATAAAATCGCAATAATTTATAAAACGCATTAAATATGCAATTAATACATAAATAAATTGACTTTATTGATCAAAACATAATTAGCGAACAGACGGTGAGATATCGAAATTGTATTGCAGAGCATAGAGGCGCAGTGGGCGAGGTTAAGCGATTGCTTAGATCCGCGTTCACCTCTCATTGTGCAACGAGAAGAGGGGGGGCCGTGGGAACCGCCGAAAGCTGTGCCCAGCTTCCGCCGCTACGCCAGAATCGACTAACGATACATCTCACACGCTTACCATAGGCAACAATTGAGACGACCATTATCTTTAGCAACAGGAAATTATATCCGTCACCTCTCAAAATCTCACTGTTTTTAGTTCCGATTATAATAATTTCACGATGAAAGGGAAACTGTGTAAATAATTGCTTAATTTCGATTATATAAATAACAAGAGATAAAATGAGAAAAAGTAATTAGAAATCCTTGTATAAGTAATAATTAAATAAACAAAGACATCATTTACAAACTTAGACTTCTTCTTACGACTAAGTAAATATAATCCTGGTATCATAGAGTAGCTAAAGTGGCATTACATTGAAAGCTTACAAAGAGCTTTGAAATTTATGATAAGTATTCATATTGTTTTGTAATTGTTTCAAAACGGTGCGTAGTGGAGCACAGGAATAATTCATAAGCGTTGTTCCCAGCGGCTGCGACGTCGGCCGACAGCTGAATAGAGCCAAGCTGGGCCGTCGCGGGGAGTGGTGGGGTGGC
>DVQM01001253.1:0-12651 GCA_018231645.1 Heliconius ricini | reverse complement strand
CGGAGTGTCTTAACACTAAATTCCCTCTGCCTACCCTGCTGTGTGCGGGATACAGAGATTTATTTTTTATATTTAGTACATTTTTAATTTGTCTCCACTTATTATATGTTTAATTTAGCTTTACGCTGTATCTCGTACATAGTAGGATAGACAGAGGGAACCTGAAAATCTAGTGATAAGATACTTCGTTCCCATTAAGACACTTTCGTTTCCACTTTACGCCGAATTCTAGAGACATTACGTGTTGAGTGGCGGAATTCAACGCCGCGGATTGCATCGTTGCCAGAGCAAAATAAAGAAAATATTGAATATTTTTAATCGAGCTCAAAATTCGAGCGCACGCCGTTTATTCATTACTCAATCAATCATCGGTTATTAATCAAAGTTTTACCAAAGAAAAAAAACCCACAAAAAATAGATACTGTATTTTCTTAAAATGTATATTTATATTTTTATTATTTCCACTTTAAAAGATATAAGAAAGATAGAGTAAAATGATATATTAAAAGAAACTAACGATCTTTTTTGTTACCACTTCCACTGTATTTACTGTCCTGAGCTCGCACCCACTCAATTGGAACAAACGATTGGGTAATTGGGTTACACGATATAGATACATATAAATTGTTCATCCCGTTTCGGTCTGTCCGTTTCTTTTATACTTGTTGTTTTACTATAAATCATTGTATAGAACGTGTGGGCTAAATAATAATTTCAAAAACCAATATTATGCGTAATATTTCTTTTATAATCTCGACCTGTAAGTAACTATGTTGGAGTTTAAATTCACGTACTTCTAGGACTTTATCATTATAAAAATAGGCCATGTACAGTAGATCAGGTAGTTTTCTTTTTTCGTTCTAATACTGAAGCAAAGCGCGGCGTTGGGTTCTGCCACTTACCCCGAAAAATCGGTGGAAATTTTGGAACAGAGTGCCTTAAGGCTGCATTTGATCTTGATCTGATGATGGAGATCGAAAATGGAAAATGAATAGCTATGATACTATTAGTAAAAGCATGAAGTTTTGGGCTTATTAGATTCATCTTTTTCTTTTTATTTCTTCTGATGACGAGGACCTGACGATACGATTATAACCTTTAGCGTTTTGTGGTGCAGGAGCACAAATGTGTGACTGTTAACGCGGCTAGTTGCGGGTTAGATCCTCCCTCGAGGAAATGAAATATAAATTAAAATTTTCATTTCTTCACTCTGGTGCTTAGGCAAAGCGCGGCGTTGAAATCCGCTACTCAAAACTTAATACCTCCAGAATTCGGCGGAAAGTGGGTAACGGAGTGTGTTAACACTAGGTTCTCTCGACCTACCCTGCTGCGTGGGATTTTAGATCAATTAATGAACCCCTCTAATTTCTAAAGCCCACTCATTAATCATTGTACGGAATGTTGACAAGAGGAAATCAACAATGCGCTTTAAGCAATCAATTCGTCGAATCAACTATTTTATAAAGTAAATATTTCTGAAAAGTTTCTTGAATTGGTATCTATAATTACCCTGTAAATTAAGACACTATAATTGAATTACTACAGTGTTCCATATTCTTATTTTTTTTCTATAGGTATTCCACGTTCATCGACATTAAATATACCACTTCCTGGACTAGAAAACGAACCCACGACCTTTTGCCTTTGTGCCCTTGCGTCACGACTGACTTCGAAATCTCAAGAAAAATATCTTGTGTCAAGGTTATCATCATTATTTTCACATTATCTAGCTAAGGCAGTACAGACACTTAAATTTGAATTTATATTAATATGAATTCATATTTATATTAACACGCATTGCTTCCTTCATAACATTCACCTTCATCTTCATAACTCGGTGGTAATTGTCGAACATTAGGTTCCCTCTGCCTACCCTGGGTTGTGCGGAATACAGCGCGGAGATGATATTTTTTTTAATATTAATATTCAGAACAAGATTGTCAAATCCACTAACGTATTTGACTTTAATGTAATGTAGCATGTTCACTTTGATGGTTCATATGTTGTGTTCTGATTAATGAACAAATATTGATACAGTTAATATCATATTTAAATATGAAGGCCACAGCGGATTCATTTAATTTTTTAAGGTTCACGCTGTTTCCTGCACATAGGTAGACAGAGGGAACTTGGGCACCTAAGTAAAGACACCGTTTCCATTAAAAAAAATCCGTTCCACTTTCCGCTAAATTCTTGAGGCATTGCGCATTGGGTGACGCAACTCTACACTACATTTTGCCTTGTCACCAGGCGAAGAAATGAAAATATTAATTATCTAATTCCTCAGAGTAGGAATGAAACACTGGAACACATATTGAACCATCACGTCACAATCCTATGTAAGCGGGCCACGATGGCTTAAAAAATATGCCCTTTGCTTGAATATATCCATTTATATTCTTACTCTCTATGTACATTCGTATACAAGAACAATTGACTTTAGAAAAACTGAACTCATTCAAAATGAATTAAAGCATAGAAATCGGTTAAGTGCGAGCTGATACCGTACCCATTTCAGTATTTTAGGTCAACTTCACTTTTTCGCATGATTATCTTTATTTGTATTTTATGTCCTGACTTAGCGCCAAATTTCATGACTAGGTCCATGTAGATCCCACGGGTCGCTATACATTTTGAGTACGTGGCAAATTCGATACAAATGTTGTTATAACACGTATCTTTTTATTACATTGACTTAGAAGCTTGATTTTTTTGTGCTTCAAGGTATCGTCGACATGAATATTTGATAATAATTTCAGCTTAAAACTTCGGGATCTCGAGATAAATTGTCTTGAAATATAGACCGACAACAACGTGATCCTTCCTATACAGGCTCCGTTTTCCCCTTTTGAAGTACAAAACCCTAAAAATATTATAATATTGTCATAACCACCGTTAGCTTGAATATTTGATATTAATTTCAGCTTAAAACCTCCTCGCGATCTCGAGATAAATTGTCTTGACATACAGACGGACAACAAAGTAATCCTATACGGGTTCCGTTTTCACCTTTTCAAGTACGGAACCCTAAAAAGATTGTGATATTATCATAACCAGATCACGATCTTTATCAAACTTTAAACACACATAATATAGTAGTAAGTATTATGACCAATAGAAACGTTACACAGAAACATAAATGTTATTGTCTGGAAACAAACAATATATCTATTTTGGTCGAGGATATTCGTCAATTTATCTGAACGGTCTACTGGTATTCGTACCGATGTACCTCGTTTTATGTTCGCCAGTAAACACATTTGTCTTTTGTACGAAATAACACGCAAAGTGGATTGTTGGAGACTTGTTCTCGATAAGGATAGGATAATTGCTCTTCAAAACGATTTGGTGGGCTTGTTGGTTGTTTTAGTCTTTTGGTGGTAGCGGTTTCGGTCGGTTTAGTATTTGAAATTTACGTCGGGATCGTCGTGGTTTGGGGGCAGAAGCGTATGACTGTAACGTAAAGGTTGTTGGTTTGATAGCCACTTGGAGGAATTAATAATTAATTAATTAATGTTTTAATTTTTTGCTCTGGTACCAAGCTAAAAAAGTGCGGTGTTGAGTTCCGCCACTCAGCACGCAATGTTTTAAAAAAATCAACAGAAAGGAGAAGGGAAAGAGCGTAGCTGATAAATTATTATTATTATTATTATAATTTAAATGTTAACAATATTATTCTGGATAAATAATATTTAAAATATTCATCAAAAATCACGTGACCTAAATACCCATAAAAGGTCATCAGCTCTACGTTATCTAATCTTAGACGCCACGTAAAGGGTCTCAACGGATGGGTAAATGTCAAATCAGTTCCTCCCTGATATACTTGTTTTGGGATCAAATGAGGTGAGAGGGCAGGTGTGGGAGGTCTTAGAAACTGTTTATGTGATATAGTATACTGTAGTGGATTGAATATTGACTATTGGTCTACTGATTATTGATTGTGATTAGTAAGTAGAACTTGGGTTCAATTCTTGCTTTTATAAGACATACATTATACAAGATGCATATTGTTGAAATTCTTGTTTTAAAGGTAAACTGTAGGTACTTTAACAAGAAATTACCAATATTTATTTATATAACTATTTTATCCTATAATCGTCCCAACATTTATCTAATTAAACAATTTGATTTCTATTCTCAAAACTTTCTATTAGAACTGAGTTTAATTAACAAACGGAAGCAAATTAGATTTTATACACAAGAAACTTGTAAGGGTGCCTAACTGAAAACGATTTAGCGCTGAAAACTAAATCCATCTAGGCCAGTCGTGGCGCGGGGGATACAAGCGTGAGACTGCAAAAGTGGCGGATTGCGAGTTCGATTTCCACTCGTATTTCCAAATAAAATATTTAATATTTCCATTTTTTTGCTCTGGTTTCGAGATAGAAACACAGCGTTGAGTTCCGCACTCTCAACATGAAATGCCAAGGAGTTGAGTGTCTTAACATTAAAGTCATTCTGCCTAGCTGTATATTGAAGCTGCAAAAAAAACTAAATAAATTAATGAAATATTTCGTATTCACGTTGCCTTTGATTTGCATGAATCGCATATAACTTGTGACAGCTACAACTTCATTTCATATAAAGCCGATGACGTAATTCGCTTTGGACAATATTTTATTATTCAATACAAAGTTGCATTTCTATTTCAAATGGCTTTTATTCTACATCTTAAGGTTTTGATGTCGTCGTGATATTTACCATTTATTTTTATTATTTTTTTTTTCGAATTTACTCCTCAGAGCTTCTTACTAGACCGATGAAATAATAAATAGCCTTTATCTACAATACGGATCGAACCTATAACTATTGAGTTTTCAGCTGAACGTTCTTGTTGAAGTAAAGGAATGTGCAGCTTTGGTTAAAACTATTTCTCTCAGCTTTACGCGTGTAAGACTAGCGCTAGGACACTTCGCTCCCCACTTTCCGCCAAATTCTGGAATTTATCAAATTTGTGATTTGTTGCCTGTTTGCCAAAAAAAATTGTTTATATTTTTCATGTATTTCTCTATGCTTAAATAACGAAGTATCAAAAAAATAATATTACATCTAAAAAGTGACTTATAAATAAATAACAATAAGGCATTTTGTTAAATACATATAATAGTTGAAAATAGTAAGGTGATATTACAGCGATTTATATTTCACATTGTTATTGAAACTTACGAGTGAAATTTACTTCAGCATCAAGAAAATTTAATGAAGATATTTTTTTGCTTTTATAGCATGTATTTTAAACGTATACTTTTTGAGAAAATGTAAAATTAAAATAATTCTACGCTATGTGTGGCCGTACACAAGCTTGGGCTCGAGTCCCGCGAGGGGCGCCCTTGTCGCCGATGAGGTCCTGACCTACAGCCAGGTAGAATGCACGATTGATTGTATCTATGTATTGTTGGCAAATGCAACATAATAAAAGTATTACATTATATAGGTAGCAAGCGGGCGAAGCCTCAAGTGGACCACTAGTCTAAAAATAACCATAGTACCTAAATGTTGCCAAAATTTAAATTTTCACGAAAAATCTTAATTCTAATTGTTCTGCATAATATATAATATACAGCACTATCTATATAGCTCTTCATTTATATAGAAGCAATTAAGGTAATGGGTAGTAAAAGTTTTGTGACATATTTTACAATTTGCTTAATATGTGTCTGAGGGATGTGTCTATGTAAGTGCGCTCCCCTTGTTCTCTTATTATACAGAGTTTAGCCATGACTTTTCCTATAATCTATTATTTTAGATTAGACCGTAGTGGCACAGTGGCACATGCGTGTGACTGTAATCCCGACGGTTTTGGGTTGGATTCATAACACTAGATTTCCTCTGCCTATCCCGCTATAGACCGGATACTGTAAGTAAAACTTTTTTCCTCTAGCAGATCAATAAATAAATTAAAAAATATAAATTGATGTACACATTTAGACATATTTGTGAACGAATTTTAAAACTTTATTACCTGTAAGTTTTACCTGTAAGAGATCACTCTCTATTCGTGTAAAAGGTTGCCTTTGCATTTTATCTCTTTGCGCAAAATGTGTTTTATTACATTTGTTTTTATCCCTCTGAAATCCATTATAAAGAATAAAAAGCTTCATCTTTCTATTTCTATCTAATTTTGAGATATTTTTAAGTATTGTTTGAATAAGAAGCAATACGTAAGGATTTTAACCAATTTAATTTTAACATTTTTTTTTTTTAAATAAATTATATTACTTATTTTGTATGGGATTCTTTTATCATTTCGTCTTACTTTAAAACCTTTATCAAAATTCATTCAATAAGCGGAATTCCGAGATTTTAATATACAGACTAACTTAGGTCGTTAAGTCTCATCACTGTAATATATTCATGCTCCAAGTTCCAGATAAGCTGACTGAAGATATGAGGAGGACGTGTCAGCATCTTACTTTGTGTTAAACGTGATATTTACCAGATTTTTCATTTAAAATTGAATATTTCCAGAAAATGTTTCTTCTCATCCAATATAACGTTATAAAGAAGATTAATGATTCAAGTAACTGAGATGAGTTCTTGATATCGCGTTATTTTTCCTTCATTCCTTGCTTGTTATATTGGAAGTAGTTAAAATTATTTACTTCAATAATTCTTAAATAATTATTTTAGTTTTGATCTCTGTTCAATAACTTTGTTATTAAATGTTAAACAGAATAAAAATTTTCTTTTATTTTCAACGTTGAACGAATTTAAGCTTGTCATATAGTTCCTCCTCACACGTTTGTTTGCTATTTCACATGGAGCATTGCATCCAACTGCAATGCAAGACAAGGGTTATTTTTGAGTATATGCTATAACATAATTTCGATATTAAAACATAAAATAATGAATAAATCAGCTTCACGCTGTATCCCGCACACAGCAGGGTAGGGAGAGGGAACCTAGTGTTAAGAAGCTCCGTTCCGGGTAAAGAAATATATCGTTTTATAAAATAATATATATTGAGGCCAGTCGTGGCACAAGGACACAAAATGTGACTGTAATATCGACTGGTTATGAGTTCGATCTCCACTCGAGGGAATGATATATTTATTTACATTTAAATTTTTATTTCATCGCTCTGGTGTTGAGAGGTAAAGTTGAGTTCGGTCCGGAATTCGGTGGAAAGTGGGAGACGGAGTGTCGTAACACTAGGTTTTCTCTGCCTACCCTACTGTGTGCGGGATACAGCGAGAAGCTGAAGAAGATAAAATAATCTTATCGTTAGAGGTGATCAAACCCATTACCATCTGCAGATTTCATTAGATGGGCATTTATCTTTATTGTATATAATTTTTTAAATATGAATTGTTAAATAACATTTAAACCTTTTCAAGTTTAACGAAAACGGCGAAAGATTTTATTTTTGCTCGAAAATTAGTTTTGTTTTGACCCCTTTTCACTTTTATGGAATCTTTCTCAAAGAGCTCCCTATTGTTTGAAAAAATTAAATAAACGCTAAATATTACAAAGACTATAATATAGTTTTATTTATTTCGTGCTTTTTAAGGCTTAGCTAATTTCTTTTTTATGATATAAATTATTTCTATTATCATTTAATATTGTCATTGCCCCGCTCTCGTAATGAGGTAAAGAGGGGCGTTGAGTTCTGTCACACGCCGAAAGTTGGGAACGGAAGTGTCTTCATGAAAACAGAGTGTCTTAAAACTGGGTTCCTAGGTTCCTTCTGCCTACCCGGCTATTTGGAGCATACAGCGTGAAGCTAAAAAAAACAAAAATAGGTCTCATGAGACGCCTATAAGATAAGAAACATGGTGTTCGTACAAGTAGTATGCATAAAAGACAAGTTTATTACAGAAACTAATAATATCATAATGAAAAAATTAAGTATTACGAATTTATTACAGAAAATGGTGAATTTCTATATTTACATTTTATATTAATTTCCAAGTTGCCAAGTTAAAATAGACTATGGAGTGTCTTAACATTAGGTTCTGTGGGCGCGTAGGAGGGTTTTTAAAATAAGGAATTTAAATAAAAGGCAAACTTAGTGACCGATCAGCATGCAATCTAACGATATATTAAATTTAAAAATATGAATTAAAACTACCGTCACATATGAAACATACTCGTATTAATAAACGCCTGTTATAAAAAAATAGCAATGCAAGGCTAAGAGGCCTCTGTTGCTCAACTAACTTAATACTAAACATTTACATTAAAAACTAATACTAAAATGGCTTCAACAGGTTCCCTCTGCCTACCCTGCCTATGAAGTGATATAATCCTTTACTGAATGAAACATCTCGTTCTTGTTGTAGTAGTCATATATCGTGAAGCACCCAGTAAAATTGATTTATTTATGCTTGAACAGACCGTAACAACGTGGTTGCTGTACTAGCGATACAAGCATGTAGAAAATCTAAAATCTAAATGTATATTTCCATTTCTTCGCTCTAGTATCGAGCCATTTTATTCGCCACTCAACACGCTATATTTCTAAAATTTGGCGAAAAGTGGGGAACGGAGTGTTTAAACATTAGGTTCTATCTACTTACACTCTGTGCACAGGTGTGAAGTTGATTTCTTTCGGGGAAGTTGATTTTTTTTGGGGGATCGAACCCACAATCTGCTGCGTTTACAGTTACATGCGTGTGCCCCCGCACCACGACTAAAAATAGTCGTTCAATATTATTAAATTGATATATAACTGTATTATAACTACTAAAATTACTGTAAAATAAAAAAAATAGGTCAAAAGCAAATAATATCCGAGTTTCACTAACAAAAAATAATATCCTCTAATCCGTATTTAAATTTATATAACTAACGAACGACTACTTAAGTCGTAGGTTTTTATCACATCTTAAAAGAATTTTTCCTCAGGAGAGAATTTTTAAACTGTTTTAGCCATTATTGATATTGCTTCACTGCATCTAAGAGGTGCCAAAGCAGAAATGGGTCGAAAGCCATTTTGAATTTCTCTATCCACAGGTTATTATGTCTGTTAGATTAACACCACTAGATATCGACATACATTTTATATATATTTATTGAAATTCCAAAATCTCTTGTTTTATCTAACTCAAGAGATTTTGCATTTTCCATCATAAGGTATAAGGGCTATTATTGTATGTCAAAATTTATGAAATTTTCTCGCATACCTATGAGTGACTTAGCGAGGACTGTCAAACGTTGACACTTCAATACACACTGAAATGAGTTTTAGCGTTTTCTACATTCATATGTGAGTTTTACATTCGCATAATTTTTGAGCTTATGTTGGTTTTTATTTTACCATGTAATATTTATTTGCAATATTACATTTGAATGAAGTATTTGTGAATATAAGCTTCACGCTGTATCTAACATATACCACGGTAGGCAGAGGGAACCCGGGAACCTGGTGTTAAGACTAACTTTATAACACGTTTGGGGGCATTCTGTGATAAGTGGTGGAACTCAATGCCTGATTTGTGGATATTAATTAATTATTATAAATTATTGTATGGAGCCAAGCCAAGGAGAGGTACAACGAGTTCAGTTTACTGTTTAGATTTTTTTGTAAATTTTGTAGATCTGAAAAAAAATCACTCCTTTTCACTTTTCGCTTATTATCGAAACTAATTAATGCGGGAAAATTTTATTATTTTGGAATATACAAAAATATGAACGTCTTTCTCAGTTAAAATCAAAACCACAATGACTGAGTTTAATTCAGCCAAAACACACCGTGATAAAAATATAAGAATTACTGCTCACATTATTTTAAATTGATAACTTTGATATAATTATTTTTTAAAAAATTATAATATTCATAATAATATGAATTCATAATAATATGACAGGTTGTAGGTTCGATTCCCACTCGATAAAATGAAATATTTAATATTTTCATATCTCCTCGTTCTAAATAAACAGGAAAGGCGCGGCGTTGAGTTACGTCACTTAACTCGCAATTCCTCTAGAACTCGGTGGTTAGGTAAGGAAGGTAACGAAATGTCTTAACACTAGACTCCATCTGCCTACCCTGCAGCATGCAGAATACAGCGTGGAGCTGAAAAAAAATCTTATACTATCTTATTATATCTTATACTTAAAGTATACCTATACTTTTTTATGAAATTAAAATGATCTCCAAGATCAAGTACGCTGAAGGGTGAAATGAAAGATTCTTTTAGACGTCAAATATCGCGACATTAAAGCAGTTTCCTGTTCCAGTGCCGATTTCCTCTTCATACAGAATACAGCTAATGGCTAAATAATATGTAATATTTCTACATTATAAGGTATATTATATTCTATTACGTTGTATTTATTTTTATGTTTATCGAAAAATTTGTCCTTAATATCGATTTTAATTATGGTCCTAGGTTCAATTTTTTGTCTACGAAATTGACTTAAATTAAAGATTTAGAAATTGTGTTAAATAAAGAGTATACTAATTTATTGTATACTAAGCTTAAAGTTAGCTAAATAGGATAAGAATACAACAAAAAACATTTATAAAGTACGTACTTTACTTTTTGTGTCTGCATATAAGAGTTAATAAGATCTAATGTAAGGGCACTCTGCCTTCCCCTGAATTCGACACGTGTTATAAGAAGCGGAACTCAACGTCACGCTGTGTCTTTCCCGATCAGGAATCGTACCCATAACATATTAACAGAGGTCGTGACCCCGCGCCACGACTAGCTTCACCTACTTAAATAAATATATTTTCCCTTATGTAGTAGAAAACAAACAGAGATAACCTAGGTGTTTTAACACTTTGAATCACTCTTTTTCCCCCACTTTACTCAAAATTTTAATATTTCAGGCATAAATGTGTACACTAAATTTAGAAAAAAATAAAAATATCTTTGATTCGAGCTCAGCTCCTATCACCATGATAGTCGAATATGATCGCTCAACGTTTCCAATAATTTATTCACATTTCTTCGTATTCATTATTTTGCTTTGTAAATATTTTTCCTCAGTAAATAAATCATTGTATTCTATCTTATGTTCTTATGTAAAGATAGAAAAGGCTTACACTAACACAAACTGAAATTTCACCACTTCTGCGGCTTTTCCGTTTTACAAAGCTTTCTGTATTCTAGTTCTACAGTTAATGTAAAAAATGAGATAAGATAAAATATATATACTTTGTTTTCGAAACGATGTAGGGTATCTAATTATTTTTTAGCTTCACGCTGAGAACGCAGACATTTAAAACACTCCGTTAATCAGTTTTCGAGACATTACGTCTTCAGTGCCGAAAATCAACGCCGCAATTTGTCCTGATACCAGAGCAAAGCAAAAAAAATAATAATTATCTCCTCCAAATGAGAATCGAACGTACAACCATCGCGTCACAACTACCTACAACAATACACCTTTACCTCATATACACAGAACAGTATTAATAAAAAGCCACTCTTAATAATTAACCTATACAGACTTTCGGCGCATTTAGTATTTTTGGGTGAAATATAAAGGTTTGAAATTCCTGTAAAAATTGTTCTCTAACAAAGAACTTCGTTTGCTGTACGTAGAACTTGAATATTTTATTTATATTTCTCGGTCGACCTGGAAGCTAATTGGGTGGATATCTTTTTCTCTCGCGCTAACACATTCTGTTATTAATATTCATAAGACATTTTTCTCGGGCACTGTAAAGTTGAGTTATTTCTCATATTTGTGGATTAAATTTTCCAGTAAATATATATATTTTTTCATTAAATTCGTTTGTTTTTAATGATTTTATTATATTTCTTTAAGAAATATTCTTTTCTTATAATGAAAAATATCAGGTTAGGTATAGGGAATCTGAGAACCCACGTGAGTGTTAGGATAGGATAGGTTCCGTTCCTATTAAGACATTACCGTTGTCCATTTTCTGCCGAACAGAAGAGAACATTAGCAGAACTCAACACTACAGAAAATATTAAACATACTCAAAATTCAATATTGCTGTAATTTGGTAGACATTTTAATTGTTTATTTATTTATTAACTCGACGTTTTATCTCTAGTTAGGTAGTTAGAGAGAACAAAGTGACAAACGCTACTGTCTCTACCTTTTCGCCTGATGTACTGTCATCAACAAATACTAACTTAAGAACAACAGTTATTTATAGTTTCAAGTTACTTCCAATATAACTTTAAATCATAAATAACTTTGACTTTGATTTTGACTTTGTTATTTTTTAACGTCACGCTGTACCTGCACACAGCAGGCAGATTAAATCTAGTGTTAAAACACTCGATTCCCATTTTTTGCCGAATTCTGGAGGCATTGGATGTTGTGTGGCGGAACTCAACGCCGCGCTTTGCCTAGACACCAGAGCGAATAAAAAAGAAATATTAAACGACTGGGGAAAATTCAATGTGAAAAAGATCAATATTAGTAATGGTACTTGAGTCTTGAGCTTATTTTACATTCAGAAGAAATCTTGACTAAGGTCTTGAATAAGGTCAAACAAGTGTTTCTTATCTGCTGTTAGGAACTACCGTCTAACGAGTTGTGGCAACTTGATATTCGCCTTTATATTTGAACCAGTTATAATGAAATTTACTTGTATTTTTATTATGGCTTTCAGTTACTCACAACTACAATTACATTATAATTTTTATTTTTTGAGCCCAGTTGTGGCGCAGCGGCACGAAGTGTGACTGTAAAATCGACTGGTTGTGGGTTCGATCC
>DVQM01001252.1:0-12655 GCA_018231645.1 Heliconius ricini | reverse complement strand
AGACGAGCAGCTTTAATAGTAAAAGAATTGGAGAAAAAGGAGGAAGAGTGAAGAGGAATTTCTAGTAAAAGATTGTTGTTGGAGCGTAGAGAACGTAAATGAGCGTCATGAAGAATCATGAACTGAGATATTACGTTTTAAGTGCATTTTTCTACTTATTCGTTGTGTGTAGTGGCCAGGTTCACAAGACACACTCGAATAAATTAAATATTATATACCTCATTGCGGCGTTGAGTTTCGCCTCAACACGCCTCACAACAATGCCTCCAGAATTCAGCGTGAAGTCGGAAGCTGAATGTCTTAACACTGTGATAAAATAAATGTTTATAAATCTTAATAAGATTCGAACTCGCGGCCATCACATCCACGTATGGCATATCAAATAATTTTACATGCCTACAGTAAACTGCGTCAACTGCATTTTTTTTAAACCTGTAAGCCTCTGTGAGTCATTTCATCCCGTTAGGGGTAGTTCTTAGAATTCACCCCGTGAGTCACACTGCGGGGTGGCTGTGGGGTGGCCTCTCATACTGGAAACATGAACTGGAATTTGTACTGTAGGCTGTTTTTCCTTGCGTTAGTACTTTGTAGCTGATTCATATAGAAAAATATGAGATTTTATCCAACTTATGAGAAAAGCGTTTTGTATGGTTTAAATATATAAGAAAAATCATTAAAAACATTTTAAAGCCTTCGTGGTGCAGCAAACGATTGGGCTGTTAACATGCAAAAGTAGAAAGTAGAAGTAATGTGCATTGAGATCTAATTTTAATTCCCGAAATTTTATAATGTTATATGTTTTATATTATTGAAAAAAGTTAAACCTACACTTACATCGCGTCCCAGGCACTGCTCTGAGCTTCTTACCGTGCATACACTCGCACAGTAACTCACACAGGCTAAGTAGTTTTGTATAATAGGTACACGTCATATAATCATACATTGTATTAGGAGCACGTGGTGGCCTCGGTCGCGACTCGCGACCCGCCCTGGGTCGTCTAAGGTCTGACCGATAAAACACAGTTAGTTATGCAATCATAAACCCACGCGGTGAATCGCTTGCTGTGTTAAATTTAATATTTCACTCTATTCTCTCTCAAATAGGTAGCTGGTATAAGAACGTATGCTTCTAGGTACTAAAATGACAGTGAAATATTAGCGATTATTATGAATATTATATATGTAACAATTTATAACAGTTTAATTTAAGTTGTTATCTATTTTAACTAAATATTTTAGTTCTCATAAGCAGTAGATTATAATAGCAGGGTAGGTATAAAAACTTAGTGTTAAGGCACTCAGCCCTGCGCGCACCGTTCAAATTGGAAACAATTTATGGCGCGCGGCTTAGCATATCGCTGCGCATGGAGCTACCAAAACGGGGAAATTGGAAATTAAAATAATTGATGATAATTGAGTGGGCCCCACCAATGTGGTTCAGTGGGAACATCGCGATTACAGTCAGACACCGTCCCACTCTACCACAATGACCTCAATAAACCATCTCTCAAACCATTAATAAATTTATATATTTAATAAATATTTCTAACAGCCTTTACAAGGCGACACTCCCAGGTACTCCAAATTATAAGGTAGGGGTCGAGGTCACGGCCTAAGTCACGAGTTCAATCCATTATAAATGAAAGAAATTAGCATTTTTATACAAATAATATGATTTGTATGTTATATATTGTATATTTTCAAAGCGACCAAAGAACAAAGATAGTTATGGAAAGTTTGAATTTGACTTTGTGAGTTAAATATTCGAGGAAATAAATATTTTTACTGTACATTTATAACTAAGTTTTTGCTGCATAATATCATTTAATATATTTCTTTTTGAACCATTTTATTCAGTAATAAATAAAGATACGTATCTTAAACTTGAACGTTACCAAATAATTATTTTGCAATGCCTCTATAATTTGGCGGAAAGTAATGAGCGGAGTGTCTTAACACTAGTGTTCCCTCTGTAAATATCTGAAATGGAGAGAAGCTGAAAAAAACTGTTTAACAGGCTCTGTGAGATCATATCTACAATTACTTTAGGTTATAGAATAATATAGATAAATTTAGAAATATTTAAAATCGTTGAATACGTAAATACGTTCGTTCGACGTAAAGCACCTTGGAAGCTTTAGTTCTGTTGAGAAGAACCGGGAACAGTGTTCTTAAATTGATTAAGCTGAGCGAAGCGGAGTTCTTACTGGTCAAAAGCATGTTTCGTTGTAATGCTACTCTTCCTAGACCGTTATACCTACAGCTCTGAAATTTTGCAGGAAAGTTGTGGACAACACCGTGATACCAGCGAAGTAGTTTGGTGACAATTGTAGTTTTCGAGTAAATGGTCAAAATGTGTCCCACAGTGTTAAGCTGTGGAACGTTTTGAAATTCACCCGCATAGATTGAACTTTGACTAACCTAACCCATCGCGTGCGCTCCACCTGCTGTGGCGGATTCTAGTATTTTTAATATAAAAATTCTTAAATTTTATCAAACAATTAGCGTTTAAATAAATAACTGCATTTTAAACTAAACATGAAGTTTATCGTTTTATATAATCTTTTGATATAATTTTGTACATTTATTATAATAGCTTTATGAAAACAAAAAAAAAAATAGTCTGTGACTCACTCTGATAAAATCCCAAACATTCTTAGATGACTCATATCTTGTTTCCTTATCTTTTATATACAAATTTAACGCTATCTCGCTTTGTTGTTACGGCATCCCTCTGCAATGCTTGGATTTTATTTTCCATCTCTTTTTAGGGCCTTGCGCTTGGAATGTAAATTACGTTTCTTCTTTCTCCTGAGAATTAGTCTATATTTATAGTTCACTCAATTTTTGACATTATATTTAAACATAAGTGGTTTTATAGCTTCTATAATCGTTATATGAACCGACGTAATTTTGTTTTTTTTTATATTTTTCATGTACAGACTTGACTTTTGTATCCTTTTATTATATACCTATAGAGATTTTTTTAGTTTCACGCAGTATCAGGTTTATAGTAAAGTAGACTAAGAGAACCTTGTGTTCAGACACTCCGTTCCCCATACACAGCCCAACTTTCGAGATATTGTGTGAATGGTGGAACTCAAACGCTGTACTTAGTTTCAGAGCGATGCAATGAAAATAACTTTTTCTCCGAGTAAGAATCAAACCTGCAACCATCTCGTTATAAGTCAGATACCGTGCATGATCGAGTGCCACCAAAAATAAAATAATTTTCATAGAACATTATAGACTACTATATATTCTTGTTATTAATTATTGCTTGATTAAAAATTTAAAACTAAATCGATTTCCTTGATATTTATTTTGAAATTTGACTATTTTAGGAAATCCAATAGATAATGCTAATAAATAAGCTATGGTAATTTAATGGAAAGAATAAGAATACAAAATATTATTGTTTATTAATGAACACTTGTTAATAGAACTTCGCGAAAATATATTATATTAAACTTCACTAATAATAAGTATTTCAATGATGAATCGCTTTGTAAAGGCTTGGCATGAAATTTTCATAAAAAAAGAGATGTATTATATTGTTTCATGCTGTATCCTGTATAGCAGGGTAGGCAGAGCTAGAACCAAGTGTTAAGACTCTCCGTTCGCATTAGGGCACTTACGTTCCTCATTTACCTCTGAATTCTGGAGCCATGACGTGTTGAGTGGCAGAACTCAATGCCGCGTTTTGCCTCGATATCAGAGCGTTCTTAGGTTTTTTTAAGTCTTGTATGAAGTATTTAAAATATTTCATGTCTATTAGAAAACATACAAAAATTTTAACGTTGTACATAAAAGTCTCTTTTATGTGTTATCTAAAAAGTATAATTCTTTCATAAGTGTAATACAGCACTTTGAAATTGTAATAATGTAATATTGAATTATTCATGCCCTCGAGCAGGACTTAAACCCACAACCAGTGGCATTAAAAGTCACAAGCGTGTGTCCCTGCGACTGACCTCACTCACTTATTTACACAATTTTTTATATTGGTTTTAAGGAATATTAATAATATATCTACAAATTCTGTATATAATTTTTATTATTTGCTGTCAGTGATGTTCGTTTTCTTAAAATTTATATACTTTATTTAATTTGATGAAATAACTTGAAGTAAAATGTAGACGCCCTCAATGATTATATTTAATTTTATAATACTCCGAATCGCGGACTTGAATTTCAATTTTTTTTTATATTTCAACTTTTCCTAAATATTACAATGCTAACCAGTTGATGACTTTAATAAAAAAATAACAATCGCGTCTATAAATAGAAACGTGAAACCCACAAATGCATGACTCACTCTACCAAAGTACGAAGTAAGAGAAGCGAGGTTCTCTTGAATGAAGCTCCATGACACGGACAGTTATCTGTCTATATATAAAACTGGCGTCTATGTATGAATAAATAAAGTTGATTATTGTTTAAATATCTTGAGCGATATGACATTATGATATATAAGATATTCATTGATAAATATTTTACTATGAATCTGCAATGAAATCTGTTTTTTTTTATTTTTCTTTATCTAATGGTTGCCATTTTTCGATTTATATTTTTAACCCGTTCACCTTTTTAACTCTAACAACAAGTGTTAATATAATCACTAATCGGACTAGTAGTTCCTGAGATTAAAGTGTTCAACAACAAACTCTTCAGCTTTGTACCATTAGTATAGGTTTTCATAAATATCGCTCTCTACGTAAGTAAAACAAAACTCAGGTAAGCAATTATATATATTAAATGCATAATGATTGTTTATTCAAATAAATATTTCTTATAAAACAATTGACGTACATACATAGGTACTTGGAACGTTAAATGGATAAATATAAAGGAGATATGTAAAGTTTTGTTAGCTTTACGATGTATCGCAAGGAAGGCAGAGTGAACCTGGTAATTTAGTGTTAAGACACTCCGTTTCCATTAAGACATTTACGTTCCTCGTTTTTCGCCGAATTCTTAGAGGCATTGCGTGTTGAGTGGCGGAGTTCAACTCACAGTCGAAATACTCCTCTACTATGTAGAGGCTCTGTAGCTCGGCATTGAGTACCGCCACTTCGCACAGAATATCGAAAGAAATGGGAATGTGGGGAACGTAGCGTCTACGTAACCTCGTCGTGGTTCCCTCTGTATACACTGCTGCTGTATGGAAAAAGATCCGATTTTAATATATTATTTCTGTATTTATAGTTGCTATGCGACTTACAATACCGGTAATTACTTATTCCTCATGTGAGGCTAACAATTTTCCTTGTTTACTAAATTTGCAAGCAACCACTACGAGGTCACTTAAAGACCTCGTTCTGTAGATTTCTGCGTATTTCTATATATAAAGGACATATTTGTTCTGTAGAAATAATAAAAGAGCAGTTGTTTACAGTTCGATTCCCACTAGAGGAGACTCTTTAGTCTTACGCTTAAGCTTTAAGCCTAAGCTTGAACCTAGTGTTAATTTCTCTATTTTCTATTTTTCATCCAATTACGACATATCCGATTTATTAAATAGCCCTAATCTGGAAGATATGCAGACATGAAAAAATAATAATTGGACACAAACATTGTTATTTTTCCTTGATAAGTATAATTTCCAAGGATTGCACAAAAAAGTAGATGACTTTTATCTACTACATGTTGCGTCAATTACGTATAACAGCGCGGCGTTTTGATTGAATTAATTAATACGTAGTAATTAAACAAAATAAATGTAAGTAAAATATATTTTTTTATTTGGAATCGCTAGTTTCTGATATTAAGGCATTTGGCTAAACAAACTCAGAGCTTCATAACATTTCTTTCATCAGCTTTATATTTCAATTTTCGAAAGTTTGTGAGGATGTAGGTTTGTTCCATTTTTACGCAAAAACTACTGAACGAATTTAGATTGAACTTTACATTAATATAGCTGATACCCGTACATCAGAATAAAACTCGACTATAATGTAACACTAACTTTAAACTTAACATAAATCGGCTTCAAAACTGCGTAAGTCATATTTCCCAAATCCCACTTTACGATATTGCTTGTTAATACGGCGTTTTCCTCCTTGATGCATATTTACAAGAACCTAGATACGTGCGTAGATATCAAGGCTGAGCGCGGCGGCAGGTGGCGGGTGCGGGAAAAAACAACGGAAATTAAACTTAGATCTGTTTAATGGTAGTCTGGTACGTGCTGGTGTGTTTTATTTTGCGTCACTAGAGTAGTCAGTAAGGCTAAGTAGCTTTGAGATGTATTAAAGTTATTTGTTGATACGAAAATTTATGTGTAATTATTATATAAATTTATATTATAGTTAAAAAAAATTTCAACGTATGTGAGTAATTTGCATCGTTCCATACTGAGACTCGTTGAGACTGTCTTACCACTAGATTCCTTCTGCCTTGATACAACATGGAGCGATCTCTCTTCATATTACCAAATATGCTATTTTTATGTTATATTCAGCGTCTCGGAATTTACGCTAGGATATTTCCATTCCACACGCAATGTTTTGAAAATTTCAAACTCTTGCACTGTTTAAGATTGGTGTAAATAAGTTACTTACCTAGCAGTAGCTTGACCCCCTGGCCAGTAGAATCCCCAGAAGGGGTCAACAAATGGTGAATTCTCTACGGGTGAAGACCAGAGCTCACATGAGGGTGTGATGAGACGGAGAACCAACTCAGGAGTCAAGTGACGACGGCTTGGTAAAGTGTGCTTTAGGAACAGCTTCGTAAAATCTTTCAGCATTTTGATTCTGAAAACTAAATATGGTGCTGAAGTCTGCTACATTATCATTCCACTTGCATCCCGTATTGGGATTGGAAGGAGGTAGGCAGTTTTGTCACTTTATTCCCTATATTCGCCCATTTTCTGGACGATACTCAGTGCGCGAATTGTTTTGCTACCAGAACGCGGAAATAAAAATAATTAATTTCCCCGATTGAACCAACAACCGTTGCGCATATAGCAAAACGCTGTGCCAGTGCGCCACAACGGTCCATTGATATTGTTGGATAAAACGAATTATATGGAAAGATGAATAGACAATTGCGCATCACTTAGCCCTCTCAGCTTATTCTATAACATAAAAAAATGATAAACGAACATCGTAAAGTGTCTCATATTAATGACTAACTTATACCTACGTTAAATTAATAAAACTTTCCTTCAACACTAACGGGACCTCGAACTCATTTCAATTGTTTTTCGGTACGCCGTAAAAAACGTCACTGACTAACCTAGATTTCAACTACAAACTATTTCTAAAAAGACTTCTTTAAAAATTATAATTTTATTAGAGAAGAGATCCGTCTTTTTAGGTATGTTTTTTAACACTTAGGTATCTCGCGCCTGTAGTAGGGCAGGTAGAGTGCAGTTGTACCGAGATTTAAGACAGGTCTCCAGATATGCCACAGTAATCAATTACGTTATGTCTCATATGTCTCGTATTGTATTATAAGCGGAGTATTAAGTGTTAATTTAGATATACAAAAACATTTTTTGATGTTTGTGGGTTGAAATTTAATTTCCTTTTAGCAGTGTGGGCAAAGTGGCAAAATATATACGTAATAAATGTAATATTTTTTTGGGAAATTATAAATAATTAGAAAAAACAAAAAGCGAAACCAGTCGTGGTTCAGGGGTACGACTGTATGCGCGACAGGTTGTGGATTCGATTCCTGTTCCCTAATATTTCATATTTAAATTCCTTGCTTTGGTAAAAAGGCAAAGGGTGTTGAGTATAGCCACTCAACACGCATTGCCTTCGGAAAAAATCAGGGAGTGGGAAATAAAAGTATCTCAATTGAATCGGAGGGTTTTAACACTAGGTTGACGTCCGTAAATATGCAAATTTCTTAAAAAAACAAGTAAAGATATCAATTAAAGATATCAATATAACGTATTTTCTCTCCCAACACGATTAAGTATATCAATTTATATGAAATACTCGTGCTCGTATTGTAACAATCTATTAAATTTAATTACGGCTGTTATCTCAGTTGTGTTTACATTGTAAGCTTTGAAATTCCCACTTTTGAATAAACAAACGTTCAAACTATCAATAATAGCCCTATTATAATTTATTTGGTACGTCGTCTTTATCACGTGGAAAGGCCAACTCTATTGCCTATAATATTATAGCTAGATAAAACCTATGATTTTGTCATTTTAATCTTTTATTACGGGGTATTAGTTCGTTTTGTAACTATGTAATAAGATGTAAGAAACTGAATTTGGCTCATTCGTGATAACTGTATACGTAGCTTAGGTGACAATACAATAATATGGTATCGTTGAGGTGGTCTAATGTTGGAGCCAGGACCTTCACAGTAGATCTATTTAGAGATTACCAGTACGCCTATTGAGCTAGGTAGTTCACATTATTATTTAACCGCAACTTACTTGCATGAACCTTAAGACGAAAAATTCGAAATAATTGTTTCTCAATAATCTAATTCTCCTTTAGTACTCTCCTAGGGAGAGCCTTTACCTACCTGCATGCCAAGATACAACGTTTCCAAGTACAGTACTTTCGTCTATATTCAGTCGTTCAGTCACTCAGTAACGAAAGAGTTTTATTACACATATGTCTACCTTATATAGATTACAAGATACTGGCTGTTATTAATTTTGTGGAATGCCAATAATTTCATCAGAATGTCTGGTTATTTAATGATAGCGCGTTAATTGACACTGGTTATTTCAATTTGTGGAATATTGCTTATCAATGTTTAGTATAAAAATAAAAAGATTATTGTTTTAAGTTCACATCTTAGTTGGATCAATGCGTAAATATAAATTTACATATGAGTTTTACGATTAAAAAAAAATTAACAATATATTAATTGTTCCATATAATTATGTAGTTTAGGAAGACTATTTTAAATTTTCTAAATTGAGAAAATTTCGCTTAACACAGATTTGCATACGCGAATCTTCAATAGTACTTTTAAAAAAACGTATAAATAATCGAACATAGCGAGATTTGAAACCGCGTCTCTTTGGTAACTATCCAAGCGCTCTGACCACATAAGTCATATATATACACATACTCAATATATCGACATTTTTATACGTTTGTTACAGTTTATTTATGTTGTTAGTATCGCTGTAGGGAGATTTTTGTAGATTTCCTTTGATTGATGGTTGAGAGTTCGGTTTCCACTCGAGGGAATGAATTATTATTTATTAATAATGTAATTTCTTCGCTTTACCATCAAGGCAAAAGTCAGACGTTGAGTTCCGCCACTAAACACACAATGTCTCGAAAAATTCGGCGTATAGTGGGAAACGGAGTGTCTTAACACAGACTTGTCTGGTAAAATTATTTAGGACCTTTAAAATTATAATCATAAAATAATATCGATATAAAAATTTTATTTTCCTATTATATCTGTAACAAATAAATTTCATTAAGGATAAATTAAGAATTACTTAAAAAAATCTTTTAAAACGCGGAAAAAAATATTTTCCTGAAATAGATAACAACCACAAATTTATCATAATACGAGTGAAATACGCAATTCGTTCAGAGAGACGTCGGCGAGTGGCACAGTGGGGCGTTACGACGGTCGCCTGCGCGTGCGCATCCGATTCTTATCATATGGGTTTATTACGCTTTTCTTTAGTTGTTTTTATACGATATATTGATAAAATCAATATAAAAACTTTTAGCCAGTCGTGGCGCAAAAGCATAAAGTGTGACTACAAGATCGACTGGTTGTGGGTTCGATGCCCACCCACTATTTAGCGTGAAATATCTATTTAAATTTACATTTTCATTTCTTTGCTTTGGTGTCGAAGCAAAGCGCGGTGTTGAGTTACGCCAATAAACATGCAGTGTCCTCCAGATTTCGGCGGAAAGTGGGGAATGGAGTGTCCTAAAATTAGATTCACTCTGCCTACCCTGCTGTGTGCGACATACAGCGTGCAGCTGATCTTAGTTATCGTAAATAAAAACATATTTGCGTTATTTTAAGCATGATAGACAGAAGATTTGATGACATTTTTGTTACTTTAACGAATTCTATCGAATCGCAATGGACATGTAATGTGATTGTCTTTAATTAGACAGATTCAGCCTATTGTCAGTGAGTTCCATATTATTATATCTTATTATATATGTCACTTACGTTGACGAATCCTAAATAAATAAATAACCAAGCAAGGTAGGCAGAGCACCGTCCAGGTTCATTGAGGATTTATTGAAGCATTTTCTGCTCTGCTCACAATAAAAAAACACAGCCCAGCGTCAGGAATAATTGAGATAATGCGAGTTAAATGACGGAACTCAACGCCGCATTTGTTATCCAGTATTCCAGTATTCCGTTATCCAGTGGGGGTAAAAAAAATGACACCATCGTATTTTTTATTTACTATTGTACCCAATAACATTTTTTATATGTATTTTCTGTGTACAGACACCGATACGTTACGGTTTTATTATAAGTAAAGATATAGATGCAGACGTTGTCCCACTGCTCCACAATGACCTCTGCTTAGCAAAAACAAGTTTATTTGATACTTTTTGATTGGCATATTGTTGGTCCATACTATCTATTAAACTGAAGAGAATTTAAAGTGTCATTTTTAATCTGTTTGTTTGTAACAACTTACAGTCTACAGATGGAAACGCAATATTTGAGCGTATTGCGTTTTCATTTGCGTATAGATAACGGTCTTTGTTATATGTACTTTGAATAAAATAAACAAACGCTATAGGCTATATTATGTCACATTAAGTGCTTGGAGTGTGTATTTTTTTATTGTTATTCTTACGTTTTTAGCTTAGCGCTGTATCCACCACATAGTAGAGTCGACAGAAGGAACCTGGAATCCAGTGTTAAGCCACTCCGTTCTCATTAGGACCTTAAGTTAAACAACAAGTAATGAAAGCTACGAGTACAAGTTTAAACTGCATAAGTATAAGTGGATATCGTATGTTGATAACTTAATAATGGTAATGAGGTAAAGCGCTGCGTATGATTATACAATATATTAGTTTTTTAATCAAACGTGATTATTTTACAGAAAGCAAAATTCCATTCTGGCAAAAAAGGCGGCGTTGTGTACCGCAACTGCAGACGCAACATTTAAAAAAACCATGTTAAAAATCCATTACAATCTATTTAAAGCATTAATGTAAATTTCTAAGAAATAAAGACTTGCTTGAAGGTGTTTGATATCTATGACGACAGAAGACGGTCTCACATGACTCAGTAGTGCGCACTTGCTAATAATAAATTTATCTATTTTTAGTATCAGTGTAACAAAATAAGATAATTGAACGTACATAAACATACGTTACCTGTGTGTGTTTCTATCAAAATGGTAGTAAATTATTTTATAATTTTTAATTGATTTATTGGTTAGCTTAACGCTGTATGCCGTGTATACCTAAAGCAGGGCATACCTTGGGTAGGGTGTTTTAACACTTGGCTCCCTCTGCCTACCGTGCTATGCGGGAAAAAGCGTGAAACTCTCTTTTATATGCGTAGGTTTTATTCATAATCTATTGCCATAACTAGTAAAATATATAAAGTTCAATGACCGTCTGGAGGTCATAGACGTGCGCTTCGAGCCTAAATTTTTTGAACTCATAAGTAGAAACGCAGACAAAGGGACTTTCATCTTAAATTTGTTGTTATAAATAATCGAAAATAGCATCTGGTAAAGTGTGGCTTATTGCAACCACTACATATGTTATATATACTTTCAGTATTGTAGAGCTGAGGTTTGTTTGATAAACCTCAGGAAATACTATTACGAATTTAAAACCTTTTGTGTTAGATACTTTTTTGTTTATGGAGGGTGGCTGTGTATTACACGACTTTACCAATTTATTTTATATTTGGATACAAGTAATTGTGTACAAGAAGAGTCACACTGAAATTCTGTTTTGCCTAAAAAGATCTATACTTTTTCCAAAGACATGTCAGCAATAAAGTAAATCTTATATCATAATCATATGCATGAAGAACAGAGTGTGTTGATGGATATGTTTTTTAACTTCACGCTGTATCCTGCACATAGCAAGAGAGGCAGTGGGATCTGGGAACCAGGTGTTAAGACACTCCGTCTCCATTAAGACACTTCCGTTTCCTACTTTTCATTCGTTTCCTACTGGGGGCATTGCTTGTAGAGTGGTCTACGACCCTACGCCGTGCTTTGCCTCGTTACCAGTGAGAAAATGAAAATATTAATTATTAATTTATTCTAGTGGGAATAGAATCTACAATCCGTCACGACTGGCCTCTTATATACGGATGTGTAACACTTGCAAATGTTATGTTTACATCTTAATGAACTGTGTATACGCAGGTCCTTAACCTAACGTTAAGTCGTTAAATTTAATGGCTTCAATGTGTAAACGTTTGATGATCCTGTATCCTGTACGCTAACGGACACGTGGTTTAATGTTGTTTATTATAATTGAAGGTTTTATACGCATTTAACTAGCAAGTAGAATCCTTAAAACTATTTATCACTGTGCTCGAAGTGTGACAACAGCCGATGATTTATAATTACTTTATTCAAAATAAATTGATTTGAATTTTGACATTATATGTAAAATCTGTGAAAATATTAAATACTAGCGGCCCGCTCGCGGCTTCGCCCGCTGAAACTACATAATTATTGATTTAATAAACAGAA
>DVQM01001251.1:0-12657 GCA_018231645.1 Heliconius ricini | reverse complement strand
CTGTTAATACGAATCTAACGATACCTCAATTAAGTAAATCCGTTCAGCGGTTCTGCAGATATGAGGTAATAAAGAATATTACATACATACAAAATACGTGCGAAAAACATAACCCTTCCTTAGCAGTCGGGAAAAAAACAATGATCTCTACAAGAAATTATAATAAAAAATCAATAATCTAATATAAAAAAATTCTCAACCATCAAAATATCACCCCATATTGTGTTAACGCCCCAAAAGTGAAACGCGACAAAATAAAATATCTATTACTATTAAGGGTAACGGTCGCCCGTCTCTAACATGACTTAATATCAGTAGGAAAAAAAATTAGTGTCATCAACTGAATGCTCTGTATTTTTTCTAATCTAGAGGTATTTACGATATAGCGAGAATTTCTCATTCTCGTCAATGTCGTTTGGTTGATGGGTGATAATCAGTTTCGAATGGTTTTGATAATAATATGCTTTTATTTGTTTATTTTTGTTGTTTACTTCAGAATATTATGCTTCTTGTTTTATATTAGATTATGGTTAGTGATTAGAGGTTTTTGTTAGATTTTAATACGTCTATTTATTTTTTATATAGTAACTATACTACCGAAGTAGATGTAGAATCGAAAGTTGTGTCTTTTTCTATCTTTGTAGAGCATTATCTTTTTATTGTCCTCTACCGATACTGCCCCCAATCTACCACCATGTAATTTTTTTAAAATTTTCTAAGTATAATAGTTTCGTCTGTACGTTATGTATCAGTAATAAAAAGCTGAGATAAAAAAAAGGTATGCAATAGTCTTTACTCCAATGATATATAGTTTCTGCCTCAGGCTTATCGAGTAAGAAAGACACTAGATTCTTCTAGTGTCAAGACACGCTGTTCTCGGTTCTCCTGTCAGAATGGAGAGATTGAAGTAATTATATTACAGTTTTTTTTAAATTTTTAAAGTCTTCCATACTTAAGAAAGAAAAGATCTTACAGAGATACTAATAACATAAAAAAAACATAAATGCTCGTAAGTTGAAACAAACGTATAAGAATTTCGATGCAGTCGGGTGAGAAGGTATGGCTTAGTTGTTCAGAGCGCTTAGACAGTTTCCAAAGAGGCGCGGGTCCAAAACCCCCTTACGTTCAATTTTTATACGTTTTCTTAATAAGTAGTTTACCTAATAAGGGAACATTATATTTTTTCAAACTCAAACCTAAAGCAGCGATTTGCTTTGTTGCCAGGAAATTAAGGAACGTGATGTAATTAAAATATTTAATTTTTTTGGGTAGGAATTGAACCCACATCCTGCTGCGTTTACATTGAAACGCTTGTGCCCCTGCCCCACAGCTGGCCTCAAGGCCCAAAAAGATAACAGATACAAAGCCCCAAAATACAAAGCTAAGTCAAGCATATTTATTTTGATACTGGCTAGTCAGTCTATATTATATGAATCATAAGAATACTCTATGTCAAGCCACAGGGGAACTAACGACGTTAGTTCAAAACAACCGTTTATCATCGCATATCTCCACTTGTACGCTATGTCTCAATATAATGTAGGGTCAGCAGAAAAATGGTTTAAGATGTAATTTTTTTTTTATTATAGTTATGTAATCTATTTTTTTTTGTATCGGTTTGATTTGAAAAAAATATTTCGTGTTAGATATAAACAAAGTTTTAATAGTTTTCATGTAATTTAGTTATTTTCATTGGCTGGAGATTGATTTGACTGTGTTAATAATATATAATAATACAGAAAATAAGTTAATACAAACAAATCAATCACACTTATGATAGCTGTTGTTTCAAATGAGAGAAAAATAAATCATATTCAACATAGGCAGTCAGCGCGAAGCGCAGCAGCGTATTTGTAGTGTGACCGTCTATGTGACAAATGTGTATATCTATTTATATAACAGGATATATTTCAATATCTTCACTGAAATTCAAACAGATCGAGACGTGAGTCGATCGTTGAGAGCACAGTGCCAATGACACCAGGGAAAAGTCATGTAAAAAGCACGAGGAAGCCCCGAGGGACGTATGTTGGGAATTCCTAAAAAATCAACATATAAGTTTTCTTTTCTTGTTAAAAATAATATTATTAATTATTTGCAATAATTTCACATGCTGACCCTACTTATAGGACTAAAGGCAGTTACAAGGAAAAACTTACATCATTATCGAGAGGCACTGTGTTCGTGTCTTAATCGACGGAACATTTCTGTACGCAACTAACTCGATACAAAGTGTATTACCATTTGACTAGGAAACATAGTTTCATTACACTTTCACGCAAATCCCGTACATAGCAGGGCAGGCACAGAGAAACTGGGTACCTAGTTTAGACACTCCGTCACACGTACCGCTCGACTTATTACCTGAAAGAAGAAATTCGTTCACCAGAATCGGAATCGAACCCATAATCGTCATAATGCTGAAGTATGGCGACATTTTTTCTAATAAAAAGAATCATTTAATCTAAATATAGGCAACAAATTCGATTTTATTTATATTATGTTTTTTAAGCTTTCAGCGTAAAGCTGATTGCCTGCAGAAGGGAAGTAAAGAAAAATATATACCTTTTTTTAAAGTAAAAGCAAACATAGTAGGGGTAACCTAAAGTATAGTTTAGTGAATTATTTAAAGAGTTTGTACATTGTTTTCCGTTCTACGCGATATATTATATAGTATGATAAAAGTTTCTTTTATATAGAGATTATTAATAAAACGCTGTTTATTTCTTAACCGTTGTATATATCTTTTATAGCTTAACGCTGTTTCCCGCAGCAGGAAAGACAGATGGCTTTATTTTATTTATTTAAAAAAAAAATTCTCACGCATACAGTAACTTCTTATTTTGAAAAAAAAATTCTACCATATTCTGGACATTAAATGTTGTTTGGTGATAATCCACTCCACGCTTAGGCTTGTCAGAGTAAAGAAACTTAATGCATTGCTTCGAGAGAATATTGAACTCACAACTATAGCGCTTACGCTTAAAGTGACCTCTGCAATTTTAATATAGACCACCGTGGAGTAATAGTGCAGTCAGTGGCTGTAAAAGTCAGTGACAGTTGTATTTTCGATTCCTATTCATGGGAAGGAATTTCTTAATATTTTCATATCTTTACCTTGGGATCAAAATAAACCGCGACGTTGAGCTCCGCTAATCAACACGCAATGTTTCGAAATTTCGGCAAAACATTCAGAACGGAGTCTATCCTGTTATGAGCGGGATACAGCGTGAAACAACCAAAAGAAACCCCTTACAATCTAACCACCATTTACTCTAAGTATATTGATATGTAATTATCCTTTTATCCCGCCCCTATCCGTGACCATGTCCATAATGACAAGCGTAAATGAATCAATTTTCCCCGTTTAACCCTTACACAGGTGTGTCCTGTCAATTTTAATAAAGCCACCCCTCACTTTTTGAGGGTAGATACATTATATTTGAATATAGCTATTATTTTCATTTACTTTTATGTATGTTTTGAGTTTTTTTATTAATTTAAAATAAATAGATAAATAAAATAAATTAGCTTCACGCTGTATTCCGCATGTAACAGTACAGCCAGAGGGCACCTAGTGTTAAGACACTCCGTTCCCCATTTTCCGCCAAGCTCTGGAGGTATTGCATGTTGAATGGCAGAACTCAACGCCGCGCTTTGAATTGACATCAGAGCGAAAAAATGAAAATATAAATGTAAATAAATATTTAATATTTAGTCAAGTGGGGATCGAACCCACAACCAGTCGATTTTACAGTCACACTTTGTGCCACTGCGCCACTACTTGCCTCAATAATAATTTGAGGTTGATGTAGCACAGGATGTGGGTTCAAATTCCTGTCGGAGGAATGGAATATTTTCATTTCTTTGCTCTGGCAACAAGGCTTGGGTTCCACTAGTCAACACGGAATATCTCGAAAAAATGCCTAGTGCCTGCCTGCCTAGTGGAGCATTATTTAACAGTAAAAACGACGGCTGTGGATTCGGTTTCCACTTAAGGTAATTTATATTTAAACATCTAAATGGAACGTATTCAATTTAGCATAAAGACACTGTGTTCTCCGCATTCAGTCTGAATTCGTGACATTACGTATTGTATCGTATATTGGATTTGGCCTAGTTTATGTTATGTCATAAATTCTATATTTTTGTTGTATTTCTGAACATGAAAAGGAGCTGTTTCAACAAAATCTTATCTACACAAAGTATTAAATTGTTTAAAATTTGATATACATTAAGACCAGTCGTGGCGCAGGGGCACAAAGAGTGACTGTAAACGCGACTGGTAGTGGGTTCGATCCCCACTCGAGGAAATGAAATATTTATTTAAATTTATATTTCCATTTCGTCGCCCTGGTGTCGAGCGAAGCGTAGCGTAGCGTTACGCCAACACGCAATGCCTCCAAAGTTCGGCGGTAATTGGGGAACGGAATGTCTAAACACTTGGTTCTCTCTGTCTACTCTGCAGTTGCGAGATACAGCATCAAGCCGATGTGATTTTAATTTTTCTTATAGGTTCATGATGCGTCCCACATATAGCAGTGGGTAGTGGTAGGCAGAGGGAACCGGGTAACTAATGGTAAGACACTCCGCTCACCACTTTCCACCTAATGCTTGATTCATTGCGTGTGAGTTGTGAAATTCAACGTGCTATACTTGATTATCAGAGCGAGGTTATGTATATCTAAATATTTACCCCCGAGTTGTAATCAAACCAACGACTGTCGCGTTTGCAGTCACAACCTTAGCCACAACGGTCCGATATATTTTTTATAATTTCATATTAGCTTTTACCTGCGGCTATGCCCCTTTACGCCTTTATTGTAAGCATACAAATAATTCCTATTTCCAACAGAAATTACTGAGATAAGCGCGTTCAACCGCACAAACTCTTCAGATAATAATGTTACTATAATGATATCTTAACTAATAATATATATATCCTATACAAATAAATAAATTATATAATTAGAAGGGTATTACAGTGTAATGTGGCCCTAGTATCTACAAACAATGAGTAAATAAATATTTATTAAAGGCCCAAAAGTGTCCCATATAGATCAGTGTGATGTAAGAAAGGGTTGAACTATTGTGGATGTGGCATATTTTATTATTAATAAATAGATTGTACTTCATAATTATTATTTAAATATAAGGCAGGTTTCCGAGGCATTGCTGGTTGTTTGGTGGAACTCAGCTCCGCGCTTTGTATTGCTATCAGAGTGGGAAAAATAAAACTAATTGATTGCCTAGAGTGAGAATCAAACTAACAATCGTCTTCAACACATAACAGCTTCAATACATTTTTTTTCTGGTTTACGCTTTACTCTTATATAGCGGGGTAGACAGATGAAACCTAAATAATAAGATATTCCATTTCTCATTTTCCGGCAAATTTTCACGCAGTTGCTGCTTTGGTACCAGAGCGAAGAAATAAAAACATGTATAAACTATAATTCATTTCTCCTAGTGTGAATAGAACCCACAACCATCGCGTTACAGTAACACGCGTAAATACATACAAATGTATAATTATTTCTATAAGTATTTATATTAATTTGTCAATAAGTCAGTCCCATTAATAAAGCATTTTAAACATACACATATTCTATTAATACATACAAAATTTTCCGTTTTATTTATAAACAAACGGAAAGCTGCCCTTGGAAAAACACAAAAAATAAGCTAAAAATAATAAAAAAATCCACCTATCCATGCTACCAACATAGTTTGTAACCTATCATAGTTTGGTCAAATACCGTTGAAATATGTAGCCCTGGGGGCGTCCACTGTCACGCAATAATACACGAACACCGGTGTTCGCTTGTAAAGAGAATTTTAAATAAGAAATGCTTTAATATTAGTGTTTAATGTTACTTTGTACTAAATACTTGTTGAATATGTAAAATTTCATATGAGATGTACGTATGTATATATACCAATCGTCGCTCGTAGCTCTGTCTGGCTGGATTTTAAGATATACAAAGATTTCGAATAATCCCTCTTCCTTCTAAAATTTGTAAGCTCATTGTGTTATTTTTTTTACTAAATACTTGGTGCACTCGTATAATGTCATATGCGAAGGAAATGCAGCTATATATCAGATGTTGCCAGCAGCTTTGTTTACCTTGATTTTAAGATATACTATAATTTCAAAGTAAAAATTTTGGAGAGTCCTCTTTCAAGTGTCTCCTACACTACCCAGGGGCTGGGGGTAGTTTTGGCTGTTGAACTGGCAGTCACTCAGTAACGGAAATGTATAATAAAATTTCACAATTATTTTTTTTAAAAACCCGTTCTCGAAGAAATTTCGATAATCTTCTTTATTTGAACGTGCTACCCACGAACTACTAAATTTAGCTTTTTATTACCAGTATTTATAAGGCTGATAAAGATTAAATAGTTGAGTAGAAACAATAATAAAAGAGGCCATTGTGGCGGAGGGGCATAGCGCTTGACTGTAATGGGTTCAATTGTCACTTTGGGAAATGAATTATTTATTTATTTTTTTCACTTAAACGCTGCAAACAATACAAAAAATGAGCGGAAAATGTAGAGAGAAGAGTCTTGACACTAGGCTTTCAATGCCTCCCATATCGCGAACTACGGCGTAGAACAATAAAAAATTAAAATATTTTTTTTTGTCAATTGAATAAATAAATAAAGAATATAAGATAACGAGGCCAATCGTGGCGCAGGGGCACAAAATGTGACTGTAAAATAGTTGTGGATGGGTTGTTGGTTGGTTGAAATATTTATTTACATTTATATTTTCATTTCGCTTCGCTTCGCTTTGGTGTCGAGGCAAAGCGCGGCGTTGAGTTCCGCTACTCATCGCAATGCCTCTAGAACTCGGTTCACACTAGGTTCCCCCTGCCTACCCTGCTATGTGAGGGATGCAGCGTGAAGGTGTTTTTTTATAACATAATGTCAAGATAACGACTAGTATAGAACAATACCCAAAAAATCGAATCTACATACACCTCCTTTACGATCACGACACGCCTCATTAGCGGGAAATTGAATGGATATTATTAGCGATAATGCTTTACTGCGGAGTTTCGCTATTGCGATTATATTACGGCGTTAGATGAGTATAATTTCTGTTTTTTTTTTCAGTTTTTTTTTAAATATTTTGTATTTACTTAAAACAAAATATGTATACTAAAGATAAATGTATAAAAATAAATTATTTTCCCTTGAATTATGAAGTTTAGGTATATTATATCAAACCAGTATTTAAATAATATTTATAAAAGTCTCTGAGGCCAGTCGTGGCGCAAAGTGTGACTGTAAAACCGACTTGTTGTGGGTTCGATCCCCACTCGAGGAGATGAAATATTTACTTAAAATTTATATTTCCATTTCTTCGCTCTAGTGTAGAGGCAAAGCGCGGCGTTGGGGTCCGCTATTCAACATATGATGTCTCCAGAATTCGACGAAAAGTGGGAAACAAATTGTCTTAACACTAGCTCCTTCAACCTGCCCTGCTGTGTGCGGGATACAGCGTGAAGTGTATTTATTTTTTAACATTTATTCGACAATTTTGTCGTATTAGAAAAAAACCACGAACCAATCACATCGCGTGCACCAAATCAACGAACTTCGACCATTAGTTGTAACGAGACCTATAATTGCTCCATAGAAAGGGTTAAGTCGATAATGGACTATGATTGGTTGAATTAGAATTAACTCATTTTCAGTAAATCTGTTTGTTAAATAGTTCTTGTTTTATTGGGACAGTTAAATTGGATGGGTTGTAGTTGAAAAATTTTATAACTAACTAAATTTTAACACAGCAGGTTAGCCAGAGAAAACCTAGTGTTCAGAACCTCCAGTCCCTTTTTTACCGAATTCTGGAGGTTTGAGTGTTGAGATATTAAAAATTTAATTTCCTTGAGCGGGACTTGATCCCACAACCTGTCGCGTTCACCGTCATACGCATGTGTTTACGCCAGCCACAATGGCCTATATTTTTTATTTAAAAATATTGTTTATAATTCTTATTGAGATCATAATAATTAACATATAAATATTAAAATCGAAATAAATCAGCTTCACGCTGTATCCCGCACACAGCAGGGTAGGCAGAGGGAACCTCGTGTTAAGACACTGCATTCTGAACTTTCCACCAAAATTTATAGCCAATGCGTGTTGAACGCGGAACTCAACGCCGTACTTTACCTCAACACCAGAGCGAAGAAATGAAAATATAAACTTTCCTCGAAAGGGGATCGAACCCACAACCAGTCGATTCTGCAGTCACACTCTGTGTCTCTGCGCCACAACTGGCCTTATAAATTAAATAAATGTTAAAGATCTAAAATATTTGGCTAAGATATCAGTCCAGCTATACTAGTACTGCAAAAGTTGCTCAGTTTCTTTATGGTGGTCACATTCGTTGATGATGAAAAATAATAGATAACTGAGGTCATCGTGGCGCAATGGGACAAGGTTTGACTGTCATTGCGAAGGTTGTAAGTTCGATTTCCACTCGAAGGAATAATAGTTTTAGTTCTTTAGATTTTATTTCCTGGAAATATCGTAGTGCAAATGCACAAAGGTGCATCTGTAAACATGACAGTCGTGGGTTAGATTTCTCGCGGGTATAAAATATTTAATACTTTCATTTCTTTGGCGGACGAGGCAACACGCGGATAAATTTGAATTCGGCAGAAAGTTGGGAACGAGAGTGTCTCAACGTAGGTTC
Organism: Heliconius ricini; assembly: GCA_018231645.1. Classification (NCBI taxonomy): domain Eukaryota; kingdom Metazoa; phylum Arthropoda; class Insecta; order Lepidoptera; family Nymphalidae; genus Heliconius; species Heliconius ricini. Next base: position 3,947 of record DVQM01001251.1, on the reverse strand, counting down.
CCAATATCCCTCTGCCTACTACTCATCCACTCTCTCATTCCATAGCGGAGAAACGAGTTTCTGGTCACCAGCACTTCTTTGCCCAACTCCTACAAGTTCCTTCTCCTACGTGAATCATAATTCTCTGACCACAACTAGTCCCTATAACATAATGTAAAGCCCAAGGGTATCACATTTAGGAATGGTCATAAAACTAACTAAATAAACGTAACAGGGCAAAGTGTACCAATATTTGTTCAAATAACTACATATTTCGGCCAGTGTCAATAGTGGCAATACTGTGATGTAGAATCGCTATATACGACAATGTTATTTATACGTTAAAAATATTCCCAATATAAAAAATAAAACCAGTCATGGCGCAGGGGCACAAAGTGTGACTGTAAAATCGACTGGTTGTGGGTCCGATCTCCGCCCGAGGAAATGAAATATTTATTTACGTTTTTATTTTCATTTCTTCGCTCTGGTGTCGAGGTTAAGCGCAGCGTTGAGTTCTGCCACTCGAAACGCAATGCTTCCAGGATTCGGCAGAAAGTGGCAAACGGAGTGTCTTAACACTAGCTTCCCTCTGCCTACCCTGCTGTGTGCGGGATACAGCGTGAAGCTGATAAAAATAAGATAATAAACTAAACGTAAGCACTAATTGCCAGATTACATAAAAATATCAGCACCATCGTGAACGCTACACCTCCCTCGAAAACTTAATGCTCCCTATATTCTCCAGAAGATTTAAATAAATATTAAGACATTATAAAATTCAAAAAAATGAAATAAAATTTTCACTATTCAAATAATTAAATAACTTTACTGAAAGATTGATCTTTTCTCATAATTTTTCTAAAATATATTTTTAAAGTAAAAAAAAAAGAACTTCCAGTACTGTATATAACCTATACACTTACTATAGAATCCCAAGTTGCAACTATTAAGAATTTGTAATGCGGCGATCCTTGTACCGATATAACGAGAACGACACGCAACAACGAAACATGCTTAAACATTATATTACACTGTATCGTAAATTTTTGTGAAAAATTTCAAAAGAAATATATACTGAAAATTGTGATAAAAAAAATTGTCAAAATATCTAGGCTCGTCGTTTGTGTGTTCAAAACTCACTCAGAGGAATATATCATTTTCTTTGTTCACTCTGGTAATGAGAGAAAACACGGCGAGCTTCTCCATTTACCTAACATTTAATCTAGATTAATAAATTACGGAGTGCCGTAACATTAGGTTCCCTCTGCCCACCCTAGTATATGGGAAAAAGTTTGATTGACGACGACGACAACTACTGTATAATATTAATAACAGATTGTACGTAAAGTACCGTTGTCTTTTCCCGACTGAGGATTTAATTGTATTTTTCCAAAACTAGCTTTAATGCTTAGAGAACATATGTATCAAAGGTTTTTGTATAAAAATTCAATCAGATCAATAAAATTTAAATTACATATTTCAAATATGGAGCAAAAAGTATGTAGCATTTTCAAAATATAAAAAAATGTTATTGAAACCAGAAAAAAATTATCGTTGTTTATGGAATCACATACTTATCGCTTTTATATCTAAGGTGAGGTGCAGACCAACTAGGTTTTCCAGATCTGAACCTGAACTTTACATTATTACTTATTCCGGTCACTGCAATCTTTTTTAAACTATATATATTCAGTTTTTTGCCAAAAAATATCAAAAATATGATGAGCGTCAAATCATCAAACTACGAAAATAATAGCAAAGTTTGTTGAATGAGAATGACCAATATATAATTTAATATAATATTTTTTAATTATAACCAAAATTTTCTTACATTTCATCACAAAAAAAAACGTAATGACTCTGAACAATCCACTACAAGACAAAACAATTAGACTTCAAGCTAATTTCATGTAAAAGTACAATAAAATCAAATCTAGATACCTATACCAAATCTAGATATCAAAAATTACAAAGCATTTTTCACAATATCATCGCATATCTCTTAATATAGACAGCCATTTGTTATCGGACTTCGAAAAATGCGTGTGATAGGTGAAACGCGACCCACGCTAATGTTTCATCGGTTTGATGCACGTACACACACTGTCTTATTCAAACCATTTTCATATACATTTTTCAGTATGAAGCTTTTGAGGCCATCGTGGTATAGTAGAGCGCCGTCTGACTGTAACGCAACGATTGTGGATTCGATGCCCAGTCGTGGGATTATATTGAAAATATTTTTGTTCTGCCACTCAAGACGTAATGTCTTTTAAATTGGACAGAATACAGGAAACGGAATGGACTTTAATCTAGGTACCTTTGCTTATCTTTCTATGTTGAAAAATTCACACTTTATCCGGAACAACAGAAGAGACAGACAAATTTAATGTTCAGACAACATTATTTACTTTCGCGTCAGAATTGAACTTGAATTTTGAATGTGTTTTGAGGAATTAATGTAATTTTGTAAGTCAATTCAATATTTTCGATGCAAAGAAAACCAAATCACACTATACCACAAAAAGTATGAAACAGAGAATTGGACATTAGGTTCCCTTTGTCTACCCTAGCTGGTCATACGTAAAGCAGTTTTTCTATACAACAAAAAAATAATCCACAGAAAAACTCGTTATAATTTGTACGAGCACACCATAAATCCGTATTAGTGAAGTGTGTGGGCGGTTTTCAAAGATGGGTAATTTATTGACAACATCCATCCCGTGAAGATGCCATTGTCCCGTTCGATACTAAGTGTTGATTTGTGAGTGCTTTGCACTGTTTTGATGCCTCTTTTTGTTTTCCCGTCAATTTTGTGGGTAATTTTTGAAATGAAATGAAACGTAACGGGGTATTTCTTTTCGTTTCACTTTTTTTTAATGTTATACGTGAGATTTTTAACATATTTTTGTAGACAAAACGGGATTAAATATTACGAAAAATAATTATTATATATAATGTAATTTTCAATATCCGTGCCATTTTTAATTAATCCATCAATAAAGCGATGCTCTAACAGTGTGAAATGGAATAACGTTTATATCTTAGAATTTTTTTTAAATTAAAAATTAAATAATTAAATAAAAATAAAATATTAATAAATGAAATAATTAAATTTATTTTTTTTCATTAGTGAAAATTATATTATACTGTGTACTTTCTTTTCTATCCTGCATCTAGACAAAGGGAACCTAGTGCTACCACCTTCTACTCCCCAATTTCCGTCGAATGCTGGTGGAATTGCGAGTTGAATTGCGGACCTTAACGCCGCCCTTTTAAACGCCACCCGAGCGAAAAAATGAATATGTTAAGTATTTAATTTCCTTGAGTAAGAATCAAAATCAGTTTAAACGCACATTTGTGCCCCTGCGCCACGACCACCTGCATCAGAAAAAACAATAAAAAAAATATTCCAACAACAACAAACACTAAACATAGTATCTAGTTTATATATATATATATAAATTATATATGTACGTTTGACCGTAACGTCGCGTTTCTAATTGCTTAGGGGTGATACGGACTATTACACAGGCTGGCATTCGATTGCTATTGGTAAAGTTATTTCTGTGCCACCCGTTGTTTTATTGTCTTGTATGCCCAGCTGTGGGCTAACATTGTTAGGCGATAGCTTCAAAATAGCGTTTTGAATGGTGACGGTAGCAGGTTCAATTTGCAATGCAACATATCTGTTGTCTGTATATTGTCATATCTTTTGTATATATTTTTCTACATATAGATGAGTAGGTGGAAGTGTATAGTGTAGTGATTCTTAACCTTTTTTTTGTTGCGGCCCATATTTAACGATTTTAACATTTGGCGGCACACAAAGAAAAAGATAGAAATTATTTGCTTACTACAACATACTGCATAGGTACATGGTTTATGACAAATTTTAATATATTTGCAAAACTGAGGCCAGTCGTAGCGCAGCGGCACGAAGTGTGACTGTAAAACCGACTGGTTGT
>DVQM01001250.1:0-12664 GCA_018231645.1 Heliconius ricini | reverse complement strand
CGGGCCCGGTGGGCGCGCCTATGGCGGTCAGGTGACACGCGCGACACATTAGTTTACCTGTGGACAAATATATTTTATTATTTATTTTGTACTTTCTATTTGACTTTGACTATTGACACTGCAGGATAAATTCAAAATCAAATAATTTTATTTCAAATAAAAATTTACATGCAATTTCATTTTTTGAACGTCAAATAATTTACGACTAGTTCACTAAAGTTGACGCGTTAAAAAAAAGAATGATATAAATACCGGCTAGAGGATAGCAGCGTTTGTCGGGCTCGTCTGTCAGTTGCATCCCACACATGCAGCACATGTAACAGTCCACGTGGAAGTCCCGATCCATCGACACAACTCGTACTGTCTCATCCGTACCTTCCACAGGTGTTATTCCTGAATAAAAAAACCATTTAAGTTTCAATTATTTCATAAATATGGAAATATTAACAACCGACAGACGTCATGAATCAGCTTTTTGAGGTGTCTAACAACGGGTTAAATAAAACTATACTATTTGTCAATGGATAGCCTCTTGTTATAATTAAGCGAAAGTTAGGTTATATTTTTGCACCTTATTTACCTAATAGCTATCAAAGTAACCACCACGGTATTACCGGTGTTGGGTGTATGGGACCAATCTGGGGTCATAAACAAACCAGAAAAACGTTACTTTACAGGTCGGGATGTGGAGTAAGTAATGAAGTTAATAGATTTTATAAAAATACTTATGGAAGGAATTTTCTGATTAGAGAACTTATGAAACCTTTTCAGACTTGATAGAAATCAAATATTAAAAATTACTTAAATTATTTTAATTTTTAAAATAATTATTTGTTAAATAGTTTACAAGTAAAAATAACTGTTAATGTGTTGTAACACGTAAAAGGAATGAGGCCGAGGGATTCATATCCGTACAAATGTGATATTATCAATAAAAATTTGAGAAACTTTGTTTTAGTTGTTTACATTTTCTCTCAAGCCCAAATTAGTATACTATAAATTCCCTCTGCCGCCCCTGCTATATGCGGGATACAACGAGAAGCTAAAAAAAATGTACAAATAATACCTTTGCCACAACTAGCACACTTTGGGGCAAACATGCGGTGATAATCGTTCACACAATATATCTTGTTATCAACGTCAACTGTGAATGGCACACCGTCAAGGCACTCGTTACAGATGCAGCATCGGAAACAGCCTGGATGATATGATTTGCCCATAGCTTGTAATATCTGCAATATATTAGAAATTTAAATTATTTGTTTATATAAACTAGAAGACAATCTTCTTTTTAAAATTATTTTTTAGCTTCACACTATTTCCTGTATATAACCAGGTAGGCTAATAGACTCCAATATTGAGACACTCTATTCACCAACTACCTCCTGAATTTGAGACATGTTTAGTAGTGGAATTCAACAATTTAAGTTACACAAGAAACAAATTCTAGTTGATAATAAAAAAGTAACAAGGTATTTGATTAAAAATATTATAAAAGAATTTTTATAAAAATAAGAAAGAATAAGAAAAGAAAAGAAAGAATGTTATCACAGAAAAAATTACAAGCAAAGAGACAATAACAATTATTTAGTAATCTTATCAAAGGGCACTTGAATTTAAGTTATTAGCTTATATTATATAAACATGTCAAGCAAACAATCTGGCTTAGATATATTTATAATTTCTAAAGTTGTACTCTGAATTAAGGATTGTTGATATTTTAAAAAATGTATAAAAAAAATAATGCAGTAGGACTTAAACTTGTGCTTCTTTTAGACAAGTCAATAAAACTATGTTCCAGAGTTATCTGTTCTAAAATATTGTAGTGTAGATAGCTTTAAAAATTATAGCTACTAACCATTTCCATTATCAAGTGGCCACATATTGCACATTTTTCGGCTGTCTGTTGAAATCCAGAGTACTGTAACATAAATTTGTTTTTTAAATCACGTTCTATCTAGCATATAGCAAGGTAGGGAGAGGGAACCTTGTGTATAGACAGTCAGTTCTCCAAGTTCTCCTTTTAAGACACTGTTGATAGGCAAAACTCAATGGTGCACTTTGTCTTGTTACTGGAGTGAAGAAAAACTATGAAATATTAAATATTGTTACCCCTGAGTGGCAATCAAACCCACCACCGTCGCACATCTACAATACATATATAACTAGTAATCATTTTATTATAAATTATTTTATTGTAAAAGAGAAAATCTCTTTATTTCATTTTTTTTATCAGCTTTACGCTGTATCTCGCACACAGCAGGGTAGTCAGAGGGAACCTAGTGTTAAGACACCCCGTTGGCCACTTCCTGTCGAATTTTAGAGGCATTGCGTGTTGAGTGGTAGAACTCAACGCCGCGCTTAGCCTCGACTTCAGAGCGAAGAAATGGAAATATAAATTTAAGTAAATATTTCATCTCCTCAAGTAGGGACAAACCCACAACCTAGTTTAGTCACACTTCATGCCTCTGCGCCATGACTGGTCTTATCCTGGAATGGTCTTTATTTCATTTGAGGAATTATGACCAGATGTAAAAGGCAATAATTTGTAGCTTATGGATTTGATTATTCCAGATACTTTTTTGAAAGCAAATTAGTACTACTGGTACTAGTGACATCTCTGAACAAAACTCACATCAAAATTTTAAGAGATTGTTGTAGAAAGCATACAATTGATTGATATGTAGAAAAAAAGTGTTGTAACTCTTATCAGTTGTTTGATTTCATTAAAATATTAAAAATATATATTACCAGATAGTCCTCTTCACAATACACTTTGCCATGAACATTGTAAAAGGCTTTTCCTCTCAATGCCCTTCCACAAGAACAACAAATGAAACAATTTGTATGATACAGGTTTCCCATAGCTTGACAAGCTTGTCCAGCACCTGTCACTCCTGCACCGCATGTATGACATATACCTGAAAATAAATGTTTGCATACTTAACATAAAAATAATAGAAAATTTGATTAATCCAGTAATGCTAAATTAATAGCTGATCACTGTATTCCATATATACATATAGCAGGGAAGCAGAGTGAGCCTAGTGTTAAGTTAACAACAAGAAAATGTGAAACTGAATAAATATATTTTTATTTATTTATTTATTTAAGTTAACCTATCTTCCACCCAATGGCATTGATATAACAATTCATTCCTCCAAGTGGGAATCAAATAAACAATGTAGTTACAATATAATGCTGCGCCAAGTAAATGTAAGTTTGTTTGGTATATTTTCACACCAAAACTACTGAATTCATCATGAAACTTTGTACTCATATTCTTTGAGGTTTTAGAAGGGACATAGGATATTTTTTATTAAAACAAAATATATTTAAAAATATATATAATATAATCTTTTGCCTATAGTATTTTAAGCAAAGCTTTGAATCTAGTAAATGTATAAAAACAAATGCTTTTGTGATATTCTGCGCAAAGCCATGATGGGGTCACTAGTAATAAATAAAATGCTACTTATAAAACAAAATACTAACAACTTACCAAAGTATTCTCCTTCCTCATCTTGCCTTTCCATTTCTTCTTCAAGTTGCCGAGTAAGTTCTTCTATTTTACGTTGAGCTTCACTTGGTCCTGGTGGACGGGGTGGTGTAATACTATATGGAAGTAGGCTCTTTCCTCGTCCACCAGAGCCTCGTGACCCACCTGACAATTGCGACACTGAACTGGGTGTAGGACTCGGTGCGGGGGATTGAACTGGGGAACACAAGGAAGTTAATCCAGAGACCATGTTTCGAGAACTAATTGATTCTGAGGCCAATGATGTATTATCTTTACTAGCAGCAGCTGCTGCAGCAGCAGGTGAACCACCTGTCATACACACATAATCAGAGCCATTTGTATCCTCTATTATTTGCATTCTATTAGGAAGAGGCTTGGGATTGATATTATAATTTCCATTTACTGGTGGAGCTTTTATTTTAGTCAGGCCATTACCAATAGGAGGCTTAGGATGAAAATATTTTGGTACAGGTAAAGGACCTTGCACTTCAGTGGCTATGTTTGCTTTTGGTCTTTGAGCACTAGGTGCTATTGAAGCATAAATAGCTGTTGAAGGTATTGTAACAACTTTGTCATCAAAGCTAACAGAGTTATTATTTTTTAAAAGTGCACTAATATCAGTATATTTAGGAGGAGCAGATTTCATTATTGTGTAATCTCCACTAGAATTATCTGATGAGGAATTGTATGGTGGTGGAGGTATAACTTTGTCCACTTTACTTTTTTCTATTAATAACTTTTGTGAACTACTTCGATTGATAGAGGTATTGGGTACTTGTGGTCCTGGTGCAGAGCTTTGTTGAACATATTGCTGATCTGACTTAGGTTGTACTTTAAAATCATTTTTCTTTTCACTATCAGAACAAAGCATATTTTCATATACCAAGGGGTTGACTTTAGACTTGTTATTTACTGGCACTTGAGGCTGAGCTTTACTGTATCGTGTGTTGTAATATCCTTCTGCTGCTAATGGTTGGCTTTGGTATAGTTGGTGATAATAAGGAGGCTGTGACAGTTGTTGTTCACCGTAGTAATCTATATTTTCGTATACAGGAGGGGGATATTGAGAGTTTGTATTTCCTGGTATTTCATACAAATCTTCAGTTTGATAACTCAGAGACCTTTGTGAAATTGAGTCTATAGACCGTGTTGGACTAGTGGGTAACGCTGTAGTATTTATATCACGTTTATTTATTGACGCGATTGTCTCTACTCGTTTAGGTGTAGCAAATTTAGATGCTGCAATCACATTGGAGCGTTCATAAAAACTATAATCCTGACGATTAGCAGGAGCATTGTCTAAGGTAAAACTTTCAATGGCACCAATAGGCCTAGATTTTGCTTGAGCACTATTGTTAGATGTTGAGGCATTGTGCGCTTGCTCAGTATCATTTTCGTCTTTGTTGGATATTTTCAAATCTTGCAAGCCCAGTATACACCGTTGGTCTTCAGAGGTACTTCTCCTTGAAGGTTCCATATTAAACACAAATTATGTTAATATTACTGCCCAATTTGAAAAAAAAACGAAAAACATAAATGATTCATAATTGTGATCTAATGTAATCTTCAACTCAACAAAACATCATGAAAAAAAATCGAATAAAAAAAACAAATTTAGTGATGTACAAGATGATCATAGATGATTTAACACAATGACTAATTAATGATGATAAACATTCAAGTTCTTCCTTTGAACCATTCAACGAATATATTATTCATAATACTTTTTTATTATTATGATATTAAATATTAATATTTATAAAGTCAAGTTACCCAATCCCATATATTACGTTTTAAATGTATAATAAAATAAAAAACGAAGAAATATTAATGTTTTAACAATATTAATCTTATTATTTTAATTCTTTTATTATTTGTTGCTCACAATTATTTTATTAAGATGTGTTGTTCAGTAATTTACAGTGTTTTGCTGAAGTTTATTTTGGAAGTACTCAAGTTCTTATAAGATTTTTTTTAAATTTAGAATACTGATTTTCAACCAACTACTGAAAACATAATAGGCAATATTTATATATTTATACAAACACTGTTTATTCCTACTATTCTGCTTAATGGGTATTAATCATTTTTCTAAAAACAAACAACGATTACTCTTTTAATATATTCGTACTGATTGGAACATCGACTCAAAATCAGACCTTCGATATATCGATTCTTAATATCGACGCCACTCGTGTTTTGACATATTTTGTTATGAACGTACTTATGCTTTTTAATCTTTATTCTAAAACTTCACGAGTTTGTAGTTGCACCGCTAGGTGATGTGTTAAAGTTTTATATTTTGTCGTAACTTTACTACTAAAAATAAATCATTCTTAAACATAAATACATTAAAATTAAGTTTTAAATAAATGATATAGCGACCAAAACATAACTAAATTTCAAGATGTATGATATGGAAGATGATCAGTACGAGGAGGAAGAGGTTGAAGAAATTTCTTCAGAGCTATGGCAAGAAGCTTGTTGGATTGTTATTAATGCATATTTTGATGAAAAAGGTTTAGTCCGGCAGCAATTGGACAGTTTTGATGAATTTATACAAATGTCGGTGCAAAGAATCGTTGAAGATTCCCCTCCTATTGAACTTCAAGCAGAAGCTCAACATTCTTCAGGCGAAATCGAAACTCCACCAAAATATCATCTCAAGTTTGACCAAATTTATCTATCGAAACCGACACATTGGGAAAAAGATGGTGCGCCTTCACCTATGATGCCTAACGAAGCACGTCTACGGAATTTAACTTATTCTGCACCCTTATATGTTGATATTACAAAAACCATAGTAAAAGAAAATGAAGATCCTGTTGAAACTCAACACCAAAAAACATTTATTGGAAAAATTCCTATTATGCTTAGATCAACTTATTGCTTATTGAGCAATTTAACGGACCGTGACTTAACAGAGTTAAATGAGTGTCCTTTAGATCCAGGTGGTTACTTTATTATTAATGGTTCAGAAAAAGTTTTAATTGCTCAAGAAAAAATGGCTACAAACACAGTATATGTATTTAGCATGCAAGGTGGAAAATTTGCTTATAAAACTGAAATTCGATCCTGTCTAGAACATAGTTCAAGACCAACATCAACATTATGGGTTAACATGATGGCAAGAGGAGGACAAAGTATAAAAAAATCAGCTATTGGACAAAGGATTGTTGCAATTGTACCATACATAAAACAAGAGATTCCTATTATGATTGTATTCAGAGCTCTTGGTTTTGTAGCCGACAGAGATATCCTGGAACATATCATTTATGATTTTGATGATCCAGAAATGATGGAAATGGTGAAGCCATCCCTTGACGAAGCATTTGTTATTCAAGAACAAAATGTTGCACTTAGTTTTATTGGTGCTCGTGGTGCTCGCCCCGGAGTGACTAAAGAAAGACGTATTAAATATGCAAGGGAAATATTGCAGAAAGAAATGTTACCACATGTTGGTGTTTCCGACTTCTGTGAGACTAAAAAGGCTTACTTTTTAGGTTATATGGTACACAGATTACTATTGGCTGCTTTAGGACGCCGTGAACTTGATGACAGAGATCATTATGGAAACAAAAGACTTGACTTGGCTGGACCTCTATTAGCTTTTCTATTTAGAGGATTGTTTAAAAACTTATTAAAAGAAGTTAGAATGTATGCACAGAAATTTATAGATAAAGGAAAAGATTTCAACCTTGAGCTGGCCATTAAAACAAAGATTATTACTGATGGCTTAAGATATTCCCTAGCGACAGGTAACTGGGGTGATCAAAAGAAGGCTCATCAAGCAAGAGCTGGAGTATCACAAGTATTGAACCGTTTAACTTTTGCATCAACTTTATCTCACTTACGACGTGTCAACTCTCCAATTGGTCGTGATGGAAAATTAGCTAAACCTCGGCAATTACACAACACTCTTTGGGGTATGATATGCCCTGCTGAAACCCCTGAAGGTGCTGCTGTAGGGTTGGTCAAAAATTTAGCTCTAATGGCCTATATCTCAGTAGGTAGTCAACCTTCCCCTATATTAGAGTTTTTGGAAGAATGGTCTATGGAAAATTTAGAAGAAATAGCACCATCTGCTATAGCTGACGCTACCAAAATATTTGTAAATGGTTGTTGGGTAGGAATTCATAGAGATCCTGAACAACTTATGGCTACATTGCGAAAACTACGTCGTCAAATGGACATTATTGTCTCTGAGGTAAGTATGATTCGTGATATAAGAGACAGGGAAATAAGAATTTATACAGATGCTGGCAGAATTTGCCGCCCTCTGCTTATTGTTGAGAATGGAGCTCTGTTATTAAAGAAGAAACACATTGATCAATTAAAAGAAAGAGACTATAATAATTATGGATGGCAAAATTTGGTAGCCAGTGGTGTTGTTGAATATATTGACACCTTGGAAGAAGAAACTGTGATGATAGCTATGAGCCCTGATGATTTAGCACAAGTAAAAGAATATGCCTACTGTACAACTTACACACATTGTGAAATCCATCCTGCAATGATATTAGGTGTCTGTGCATCAATTATTCCATTCCCTGATCACAATCAAAGTCCCAGAAACACCTATCAGAGTGCTATGGGTAAACAAGCTATGGGCGTCTACATTACTAACTTTCATGTTAGAATGGATACATTGGCTCATGTACTCTATTATCCTCATAAGCCTCTGGTCACAACTAGATCTATGGAATATTTACGATTTAGAGAGTTGCCTGCTGGTATCAATTCTATTGTAGCAATTTTATGTTACACTGGATACAATCAAGAAGATAGTGTCATTTTAAATGCTTCAGCTGTTGAAAGAGGATTCTTTAGATCAGTGTTTTACCGTTCTTATAAAGATTCAGAATCTAAAAGAATTGGAGATCAAGAAGAACAATTTGAAAAACCCACAAGACAAACTTGTCAAGGTATGAGAAATGCGCTCTACGATAAGCTTGATGATGATGGAATTATCGCTCCCGGCATAAGAGTGTCAGGAGATGATGTTGTAATTGGTAAAACAATAACTTTACCAGAAAATGACGACGAGCTAGAAGGTACAACCAAACGCTACAGTAAGCGAGATGCTTCAACGTTCCTACGTAACAGCGAGACTGGTATTGTCGACCAAGTTATGTTGACGTTAAACAGCGAAGGATATAAATTTTGCAAAATTCGCGTTAGATCTGTGCGTATTCCACAAATTGGAGATAAGTTCGCTTCCCGTCACGGTCAAAAAGGAACTTGTGGAATCCAGTATCGCCAAGAAGATATGCCGTTTACATGCGAGGGCTTAACGCCAGATATCATTATTAATCCCCATGCCATCCCTTCTCGTATGACAATTGGTCACTTGATTGAGTGTATTCAAGGAAAAGTATCATCAAACAAGGGAGAAATCGGTGACGCAACACCATTTAACGATGCAGTTAACGTACAGAAAATTTCATCTTTACTACAAGAGTATGGCTATCACCTCCGAGGTAACGAAGTGATGTATAACGGTCATACTGGACGAAAGATTAATGCGCAAGTATTCTTGGGTCCCACATATTACCAGCGTCTTAAGCATATGGTAGATGACAAAATTCACTCGAGGGCAAGAGGACCGGTTCAAATTTTGGTACGACAACCTATGGAGGGGCGTGCTCGTGATGGAGGTTTGCGTTTTGGGGAAATGGAACGTGATTGCCAAATCGCCCACGGTGCCGCACAGTTCTTGAGAGAACGTCTCTTTGAAGTTTCTGATCCATACCGTATTCACGTTTGTAATTTCTGTGGTCTGATAGCAATAGCTAATTTAAGAAATAATACTTTTGAGTGTAAGGGTTGCAAAAATAAAACACAAATATCCCAAGTTCGGCTACCATATGCTGCTAAGCTGCTCTTCCAAGAGCTCATGTCAATGAATATTGCACCCAGACTTATGGTAGTGAGTTAAACAGTTACTTTTTAGCCTATATTAGTTATCATTTGATTTTTTTTTCACTAGTTTAATAAGATTAGAATAGATATAACAAGTAAACACTTTTAAGACTTGTATCCGGCATTCATATATTCATAATAAATACAAATAACTATCTTTTTACTCATTTAGTATATAACCATTTTTTGAAATAAATTTACTAATAAATTTAGCCTAGTTGTGAGGGCAAAACTGAATGCTATTAGTACTATTACTTGATATTGTACATGACGTTACATTTGGACTATTTCATAAGTATATTTTCCCAATATGGTTTGATATATATTTTGAATTTTCAGGCTATATATTGTAAAAATTCTATAGCTGGATACCTTTAAAGATATGGTTTAGTTGTTTATAAGAGCTTGATTAATATTTTTTTTGCTAATAAATAAAACATTAAACATTTTATCATAAGACTTTTATTTCGTATCACAAACGACGACATTAAATGCAGCTTATAATATAACAAAACGTTACAAAATGTACACATAATCTTGGTACCTAATAATTTAATAAATTATATCAAAAATGCATCGACGCACTTGAGGTATATATTATTTATTTATAGCATAAATAATCAAATAAACTATAAGTATTAAGTTAACAATAATAAATATAAAACTTGTAACAGTTACAAAGCAATTACTATAAACGTAAAAAGAATAGTTCATTATATGATATAAAATGTTTAGTCCTAATATTCAAACAATAACAGACATATATTGTAATAAATAAACATCTGTTTTTAAATTGCAGTAAACCGGTTAATATAATATAGAAGACTAGGAAGGACTTAAATAAAATAGCAATTCAAAATGCTATAAAATATGTAGAGAGCGTAAACGCTATACTTTGCATTTATGACGATTAAGTACTACTTACGTGATGAGCATGTGCCATTAGTGCTGGGAAAAGTTACTAAATCTAGATCTAGATATTATAAAATAAAAAGTGGTTTCTCATCTAGGTCTAATATTTCTGAGATTAAAAAACATATTTCCTTCAATGCATGTAGATATGTTTAAAATATATAGTTTTATTACATTGATTTATATATCAACTCTTATGCCTTTGATGACTAAGTGTATTTTTTATATTTTAGTCGTTTTAAGGTGCACCTACTTTATACCTATAACTACCGATATTTTCATATAATAATATATTATGCCTTTTAACAAACACTGAAATATTGAAGCACCACAATTATTCTTAAGTTACTTACTGTACAACTTTTATAATAAAGCGAATAGAATTGTTTTCCGAAATGCCATACTAAAGTAAGATCTAAATCAATATTAAAGATTGTTTTTTTATTAGATTATTTTTTTAATTGAAAATTTCTTACTGATCTTGTATTTTAAATATTGTATTATTCTCCCATCAAGGTCTGAATTTGTTATAAAAAAGTACTGATGTATGGTGCAACAACTCTATCCGACCTTAAATAGACAGACAACATTTACGTATGTACTTTTCATCTTAACAATCTATTCGGACGATAAAAATTTCAGTTGGAATTGCACATAGCTGGGCACAATAATTTTAAAGTACAATTGACTTAAATAGTAAAGTACGTTGAGGTAAAAACGATAATGGATTAAGACTATAGATCAGAGTACTGACTAATTATTATCGCCCATCCCCCGTCGGCGACGACAGAGACTAACATTAAAAATTTATCTTTCCGCATACCATATATTTTGACCACATTATAGACTGTTTTTTCAGTTGGGTGCTGGTAGAGCTCTTTGTTCGCGGTCGTCGTCCTCCTTGGGACGACTCCATTTTATCATAGTTTCCGGTGACCGATATAGGAACACTAATTTTGCGAACAGATCTTCTTCTAGAGACAGCTCCAGTGCTTCGCGAACCTGAAAGAAATATGGCAATTATTATTTTTTGCTAAAAATATATTAAGAAAATAAATTAGTTACAAAAAAACATTGAAACATTGAAATAGAATAATTTAACTTGTTTTTTTTTTTAAATTATATAAGCAGTATATAGTCAAAATAATCACCAAGTAAATATCAAGGCATAATTGCAGCACGCGGTCGACATTAGGCAAATCGTCGAACATGATCTTGGTGTAGATGCCCGAGAAGAACCCGCGTAGAACACGTGACGCCAGGAACACGAATGTTGTATAGAGGCCTATTATACTGAAAATTAAATATATTACTTAGATTTAGTAAAGTGCACACTTTATTAAATCAAAGTTCAGAGGGCCATGGGGGTAGGTTTGATACTCACTTGGTGGGATGTATTATCATTTCTTGGCTCTGTTAAGAAAGTGCCCACTAAGGCGTTGGGTTTTGCCACCCCACACAAAATATTTCTAAAATTGAGCGGTGCGTGGAGAACGGAGTGTTTCAACATTTGGTTCTTTCTACCTACCTTGGTACACGCGGAATAAGGTGTAAAAATGTTTTATTTAGTAAAATAAGAAATATTGTGTTGTTTATATTTGTTTGATTATAAGTTGTTAAATATATTTAAATAAATTTTTAATACAGAAGACTCACAAAACAACACATTATAAAGTAATTTCGTAAAAAAATATTAATTTGATATAAAGGTGTATCATATTATAACGGGTATAATTAGAAATATCTATTTCTTAAATATATAGTTCTGAGTGTACCTGTTATATTTCAATAAATGTAGCATATTACAAATACAAATTTTAATCAAGAAGCACTTACCCTCCTCCTGAGATAAAATTGAGGGTCTCCGGGAAGAGCTTATCGTTGAAAGTGTACATGACCAACATGTCACAGTTGTTCATTGGGATTGGGGCTAGAAAATCCTATAACAGCATTTATATTAATTATGATATTGTGAACTATAATAATAATAATAATAATTTAAGCAACCATCATTTGAAATATTTAAATGAAATAACCACAATTAAATATTTTAATAACATTTTCACAATTAAGTGATAGTTTAACTTACTTTGCGATATAGTTATTTAGCTATATTCAGTAAAAAGACAATATTATTACGAATGCTACTTATTTGTATGACAAAAATGTTATTTAAATATTATATATCTGAGAATTCACAACAAAAAATCTAAATATATAAATAGGAATGATTCTCACGTGGGGCTGGCAGGCCTCGCGCACGCGCCAGTACACCGTGTCGGCCTCGCGCTCCAGCCGCAGCTGCACGTC
>DVQM01001249.1:0-12664 GCA_018231645.1 Heliconius ricini | reverse complement strand
TATTATTATTTATTTATTATATATATTTAATTGATTTAGTCAATCATCGTATGTACTTGTTAAAAAATATTCAACGCATTGTTGTAATCAATTTTAAATTAAAATCAACATTGTCTTTATTCGAATAGGCACAAGGCTCTGAGGGCAGTTCTACTGATAATGTAATAAACCCTCAAAATCTGTCTCGATAAATTATCATAATATTTTCTTCATTCAAACAAGAGAGCTCTCTGTAAAACCTTAAGCTGTCCCTCTTTAGAACCACTTAAAAGATTTTCAATCAATTTCAATGTCTTTAGAACAAAGAGTTGAAATGAGATCATCATTGCTGTCCTCTAAGCTTAAACTTCAGAATTGCAAAAGTTTGAGTTGAGTGAAGCATTTAAGTTACCGTCCAAGGGCAATTCACCCCAAAGGGTGTCAAGAATTAAGGAACAAATCCTTCTCAAAATGTTCCTATTGTTTTCTTGCTTCGACGACTGCTTGACTTCATTATTACGCAAAACATTTTTTAATTAATTATAATTTATTCATTACGCTCTTGTCAAATTAATTCGTTTGTCAATGAAGAGTTTAACGGTTATTAGGAAGAAGATACGTCTTATTTTCTATGTGTATATATAACATTTTTTTCTGTGTTTTTATCTCATTACTGCTACTAAACGGCGAAAATGATTAAGATAACATTTTGTGCGTTTATTTTAATAGCTTAGTCGATGGTTTAGAGCAATAATGGTAACAGTAACATTTAAACTAAAATTAAATACGAAATTGTGCCTTAGTATGATGAGAATACTCTGATAAATAACGAAATTAGTTACCAAAATCAATCAGAAAAAAAATATGTGAAGCTCTAAGAAACTAACTAAAATAATGTCTTGTGAGGTCTCTTTTCCTGGCTTGGTCTGCTAGTCTATATATAAAACTGTAATGTGACTGATATATCGAGAGATCAATGAACAACCCAAAGATAATTTAACCTAAGTGAACACTATAAAATACACTTTGCAGTTGCAAATGCAACAATTTGAAGCCCTTGGTGGAAAATATCTGTTTTTACTAAATAATATATTTTAAAGTCCGCACGATGACTTTCGTTTTACATAAAAAAAACACTTTTATACATCATTTGCATAAAACTTAAAATACAATACAAAGTTATACGCCAGTTAAACCCAAGCACATTCGTCACACAAAATGACAGTCGGTTCCGCAATTTTATGTGCATAGTTGACCCAATGTACCAAGGGTCGCTTAATTGGTATGAAACGCCTCGTTAACTCAAATATACCAAGTTTAGTTGTTTATAACATAACTTGGATAGTTTTACTTGTATCATGATATGCCTCTTCAAGGGAAATATGGTCAAATTTAATGATCATTGACATTATTTTACGTACACTTTTCTTCACACACACTCACATACACCTTTTTTCGCATAAGACTATCTCATCCAGTTACAGTTAATCTAGTGTCAAGACACTCCCTTTCCTTCTTTATGCTAGAGTTCAAGAAATTGCTTGATGGGTATGGAAGCTTAAGACCACACTATTTCTTCCCAGAGCGAGGAAAAGAAAATGACTCAGTTTCCTAATTAAGATTCGAACCCACAATGATCCTGTTGGTAGCGAGACGCTGTTTCACTGCCACAATGAAAGTAACTTTGTATTGTATTTTAAGTGATTATAAGTCGCTTACAAAGCTTCCATATAAGTGCAGTTATGAACAAACAAAATATACAATATTCCTTCAGTTCCCTGAAACTTAACGCTTAAGTTCTCAAGTCATTAATCATGCAGTAAATGATGGAAGACTATATTTTTATAGCGACATCGAAAACCGAAAAGAAAAGATTTTCTTTTAACCTGCTGATGCCTTTGTTTAAATTTATTTTAAAGTGAAGATTTTAAATTATTTACACCGAATGGTGACTGAACTGTCTGGAGGACTGGCTACGTCCTACTGTACAAAGGAGATGTAACTATTCCATACATTTTTGGGCTCAGAATGTAAAGACATGAAAATGGTATTATTTAATAGATTTAGGTACATAATTCCGTCCCTGAAAAACAATATAAATTTTGGCAATCTGAGAGCTGAGTAATTAGAGATATAATAAAAGTGAGGTTAAGTTTGTAGCACAATTTCTTGAACATCAACTTCTATAAAATATGTGATTACTGAGTTGTTTAAGCATTAATGTTTATTATTTATAAATAAAACACTTTTAAATAAACAATTTCTTCTTCTTCTATTAATATTAAAATGTCATCTAAGAAGTGTAAACAACTAAGGTACCATATAATACTCATAACATGAGCATAGCAGCCTACTATTCGTAATACTACAATATAATTGTAGTATTTCTTAGCAATAGCGTCCCTTCCTCTACGAGAGCTGTCAACTAAAATGTAACAGAAATATGTTTTCCTGCTTATATGTCGAAATAATATCACACGTTTAAGTAGCCTGGTGGTGGTTTTGTTCATCGTCTAAAGGTCGTCGGAGCGTGGCGGTTGTTAGATCCAAAAGACTTTGGAGTCCGGAGTGGGGAAGCGAGGGTCGTACAAAGTAGTCAGAGTCAAAATCCGTGAAAAACAAAGCAGTGGTCGTTGGAAATATCAAACAAACGGGAAGGCACTCAAAATGTATCGACACGAACGTAATGAGAGAAGCAAAAAATGCAAAAAATCATTAGACAAGGTGTCATTGTCAATCAGCTGTCACATCTTTAATTTAAAGTATGATTGATTTTAATCGATTAAGGATCTAAAATTTTTTTTTTAATTTTTCTCCACTTTCAGATTTACAACAATATGAAATATTCAAGTCTATAGTTACTTGTAGCACAGAAAAAGTCAAGCAAAAAAAAATAAAAAGATACAAAAAGCATTTATGTATCGATTTTGCTAATTGTATGAAAATCACCGCGAAATCAAAATATACTTTCCGTGGATCTAGAGTTTGAAATTAAGCACAACGTGAGAACTTACAATACAAATAACGAAAAGAGACCAAAAGTTAAAAATTATTTATATTTCATGGAAATACAAGAGCGAATCGAGCTTCGCGAACCTCCGAGGGTTCCGTACTAAAATTGGTGGTCTCGAGCTTTTTCTGAAATTCAGGCTTAACTTAGCCAGAGCGCTTTTATCTTATACTTTACTTGAACGAAGTGTTGGCCCCCCTCCCCCTTTTTTAAGCTTTTATTTATTAGTATTTAACCAAAAATGTATAATTTTAAGATTTTGCCTAAGCTAGATACCACCTACAGATGCTAGGTGTTAAATTTTATAATTCTAGGTTAACTGGATTCTATTATTATTTTCTGGATCTATTAATTTATTGTGTTAAAATACGCGTTTTTTTGCTATATAACTCTTATATATTTTAATATATTTTAATTATTTGTTATATATTTTAATTATTTGTTATATATTTTAATTATTTGTTATATATTTTAATTATTTGTTTACTTACCTGTAGATACTAACTACCAAATTTCATAATTCTATGTCAATCGAAAGTACCCTATTAATTCTTGATTCCCTTTATTGTGTCAGAATGCGTGTTTTCTTGCTATATAAACGGCATTTTTTTTAAGTAAATCTAGAAATACGGTTTTTTTAGAAACTCATGGGCTCGTAGGTATGAGTAAATGGTTTGATTTTCAACTCGATATAATACGGACGAACCGACGGACGTACAGACAGACAACAAAGTTATCTTATAAAGGTTCCTTTTTTACTTAAAAGGATGCAATCCTAATAATAACTATTACACGCTTATATTTGTAGTCTTTCTCCAAAACTTAAGTTTGTCAACTATTATAAGTCCCGCAGTGTATTTCCTGCTCATATATTTTTCTGAAATTGATACGGAAGCCTCGATGGGTGAGTTTGACTCGCACTTTATAGACTTTTTTATAATAATGCAATCTAATAAAACCATTTTTTAGATTTGAGGCCACGTTAAGGTTAAGTTTATATGAAAAGATCTTCGTGACTTTAAACATGATGACTATGTCTCATTTCGCTAACAAGCAAAAGACTTAAATTCAACCCGAGTTTCGCCTCCTAACACGTAACGTTTCGAAAATTGGGTGGTATGTAGGGAACTGTGTGTTTTTTTACAAGAGGATCCCCTTGTCCACCTTACTATATATTCGATACAGCGTAAAGAAAATAAATAATAAATTTAAATCTTAAAAAATATATATTTAATAAATAGTCTAACCAAAATTCGAATACCCATATTCACATTTCCACCTTTAAATATGATCAACTTAGCACATTAGCTTACCTGTTTCTTCGTGTAATGACAGTAGTTCGAGGATTTAGCACCCAGGTAATTAGTGATGTAATTAGTTCGAACCCCAACACTGTGACTAGTGATGTGTGTTTAAACTGTAAGTACTGGATTCAGAGTCATCGTTTGGAACTAATTGCTTAGTAGCCTGACGAAATTAGTTTACCTACAATGAATTATAGAGCATTTTTAGGTTATATATATATGGGATTTGGTTCTATGATTATTGTGAACGTTGTGGTTGTGAGTTTTGATTTTGAGTAAAAAGATTATATTTCAGTTAGTTTAGAATTTTTACTCTGATAAAAGCGTGGCGCTGAGTTTTGCATTTCAATAGATAACGTCTCAAAATTGAGCGGCAAATAATGAACATATAGTCTTAGCAATACGTCCCTTCTGCCTACTTTACTATGCAGGAAAAAATAAACCTGGGATTTATTGTATTTTTCAATTTAATTATTCAATGATTAGTATTATTTTTTAATTTCTTTCTATTAATTTTTAATTATGACACGGATACATAGCAAAGACTGCTCTCATAAGTATTTATACAACAAAAAATAAATCCCTTATCACCAATTCCCACTTCCGCTAGTCATAAAAAGATATTTCGGGATGACGTCTGAGAAACGACACGAAATTGTCGTAGAAGACCGCACCTGCTTTATATTCCATCCTGATAGTGACAAACGATGCCACGGATTGGTCAAGGAACAAAAAGCTTTGAAAAAGGTTCTTATATTTTATCTTTCTATCCATTCAGACTACAGTAGGACAGTTGAAAATTGTTTGTTTACTGAATATATTTGTTGCGGCTTCAAATCAATGTAGGAGTAAAATTTGTATAAATTGTATTCATAATATATGATGAGCAAATGTTTCGTTGATCTTGAATTAAAAGAGCAAAAACAAAAAAAAATGTGAATAATGGGATTCCTTAGAATTTATTTGTTTACTTTTGACCATGATTTTCTATTTTCCGGCAGATATCCAAGATACTGTGAGTAGAGTAAAGGACTTAATCCCGCATTTTGTCTTTACATAGTAATAGAACCGACAACTCTCACTTTTACCGCTGATGCACAAACATTGCTGTTTTGCCACTATGGCCTTTAAAAATATTTTTAAAGGCCATAGTGTCACTTTCTGCCGAATTCTGGAGGCATTGCGTGTTGAGTGACAGAACTCAACGCCAGAGCGAAGAAATGGAAATATAAATTTAAGTAAATATTTCATCTCCTCGAGTGGCGAACGAACCCAGTCGGTTTTACAGTAACCCGCAGTGCCACTGCGCCACGACTGGCCTCAAAATACCTCTTATTACTAATTTCATTTGATTATGTAATACGATTTTTAAGACGAGAATTGAGACATGTGACTTGTCAAGATGGCACTGTCGCAGAGTATAAATATGGAGCGTGAAGTAGTTTGGCTTTGGTATATTCAGAGGATAGCAACACTATCAGTTGTCAATGTCAGGACTGACTGCTCAGGCATCACCATACTAAAATTCATCCATTTCTGTCTAGTAATTTTTGCGCAATTAGCGAACAAACAAACAGACAGACAGTAATCTATTGAGTGGTGTTTTAGCTTCAAGAATCGATATATTAACCGACGTTATTCTTATTTTTTATATCTTTTATGTACAGAATTGACTTTTCTGTTCTTTTATTATATATGGAGAATAAAGAAGGTTTTATAAATAATATTATATCCGGCGTTAAAAATTCGTAACAAGGGACATATTCAATTGTAACGTTGCAACATTTGTACGTAAGCAATGGGGTTGCCCGGGACGCAGATGGCAGGTTTTGTTAGGGCTAATTCTCTTAATTTTAATCTCTCTTTACACGTAAAGGTACTCGTTAGTAATAAGCTCTATAAGTCATCATATTATCTACTATATTATTAAGTACTAATCTGATAATTTATTAAGAACTTAATTAATTCCGTATATATTTAATAAACTTTTTTCATCGCATAAATGTTGGATGTGTTATTGATCCTGCCTTGATGCAAAATGACCCTGTGATATGTTGGCTTAATATAGGTATCGAATGAATGGACTTTTTAAGAGTAAATCTAAAATACTAAAATTTATATTTTGTGATTTAATTTTGCTAAGCAAGCAAAATTAAATCACAAAACTTTAGCAAACGCTTAATTTGTGCTAAAAACCATGGCTTATTGTCAGTTACTTATTTCTAATGCAGTCATACAAAATGGAATAAAATGGAGGATTTACAGAGAATAATTCAAAAGTAAAGTAATGTCACTTTAAATCTATTCAATTACTTTATAAAAAAACTGAAATGAGATAACGTAAGACACTAATATTATGACCCAAAAAAAAAAAATATTAAGGTACAACATACTCGAACACATATTCAGTTGCAAAATTTTATATCACATTTCAATTTCCTTAGATAGATAGGAACGAAGATTAGATACGGAAAAGCATTCCACCTTTGATGGTCGCGGAAATACAAGATTGCAACGGCACTGTAATTTGTTCGGAATTGTGGAATCACAGCCGATTTGCTTCTGATTTTAATAAAAGTCTTTATATTATTTTCTTATTTTGTAATGTTAGAAAATTGTATTGAAACTAGTTATAATTGTTTATTATAGTGGTGTGTAATTTTGTATACACTTTTGGTTTGGATGACAATGCATGATAAGGTGTGACTTCATTCTAAATCCAATATGGCGGAACAGTTATTTTTAATCTACTTCTACAATATAGATATCAAATGTAAGGGCTCGTTGAGAGTAACTTGGAAAATAATGTGACGCTTTTAATCTAATATTCCAAATCGCGGAATACTTATTATTTATATACTTCTGCGATATGGGTATCAAAAGGGCTTGACGACAATAATTTGAAAAATAATGTGACATCACTCTAAATCCCATATATGATAGTATTATAGAGGTTCTTTGTGCTTTTCAATATTAAAGGGTTCGGTGAGAATAAAAAAGCTGGTTGATAAAAATCGCCTTGCTTTATATCAACCAGCATTAACAACCACAACAACATCGATTGATTAACTTTTACTTGTGCAATTTGGCATTATGGGCATCATCAATATTAGTCTATAACCTGTCTAGGAGAAAGACAGCTCTAAAATCAAACCCGGAACTGTGTTCGGGCACAAGTAAGCTTTAAGCTGAAATAAGTGGCGAATTCTTTCAAACACCGAGCCAAGCCAAGGTGAGGCTGTGCCGAGGACAGAGTAGCAGCGGAGTGTAATTTGATATCATGAACCCTGTTGTATATTATTACCCTATGCTGTAACACTTCTAAACGGAGCTCTTAGAGGGTCGACGAGTATTTCTTCAGAATTCGTGGGACCAAAATGGTAAAAATAAGAATATTAACACAAAAGAACATCCGGAAAAACTTGCTAACGAAGACGACGACACAAAACGCCAAAGAAACGATAGGCGTGATCAGGACTAAAACTTGATAAATCTAAACTGACATACCATCCGCCTTTCCGTTTCCTTCTCCTAATTCAGCCCTGTCAAGTCTTGGCAAATACCAGCAAAATATTGGCATATAAATTGTATATAATAAGGTTATAAGTTGATAGTTAAAATTTAAAAGAAATAAAAAATATTTGTAAAAACAGAAACTCCGACTGCAAAAATATAAAAAGAAAATAAACAAGCCCGATAGTTTATTAGGATTAACAATCGGGACTTCTTTAAATTACGCAGAGTTCCTGGTAAAGATTTTATTGATTGAAGAATGACTTATAGCTTTTTTAATAGATAAGTTTATATTTTCTTTTTATAATAATCAGATAATTAATAAAATTGCAATATAATTGTTGTCTTGAATTGGGTCTTACAATTCTATAAGTGTGAAGGACTTGATGCTGGGAAAGCATGATTCATTTTATTCTTTCACGGCCATCTCTAGATTGAACTTGAACGACCAGCATTTCGTTACTGACGGATCCTGTCAAAAAATCCTTACACGCCTGTCGTATTTGGAATTGTCTATACCCTCACCTTACCAAATAAAATGGGTAGTAATCTAACAGTATTATTAATATAAATGTTTTTTTTTATATAGTTACGTAGTTAAAATTTTTATACGTTTTCTCAAAATATATAAATAATAGCTTCCACGTGCTTTTTTCTTTTAAATATTTATTATATCACAAAACACAAAAATATACACACAAATTTATTCAAAACGTCTATTGTCCAATACATTTAAGAAAAACATTACCATATTTGTAATTTATTTAGCTTTGTGAATATGGAATTGTATAGAAAAAATATTAATAAAAGAATATTCCGTGGCGCAAAATTAGGATTAGCGTGGAATAATGAAAATTAAACAAAAGACGCGGTCGGGTTCCAACCTCGTGAAATAAAGTTAATTAATGGTCCTTTCAGAAGTTTTCATCCGTTTTTTTTTATTTGATAACAATATATAAAGTGTACGTGTCTGTGTGTTTCCTTTACATTGATTATGATGTACGAATTTTGAATAATTAAGGATTTATTTATAGAATCACGCTGTATCCCGCATAATGCAGGGAAATCAGAGGGAACTTAGTGTTAAGACACTCCGTTCGCAACGTGTGTTGATAACAGATGGTGTGCAATTTGATTTAAGACATTGCATTGAGTTACGGAATTTAACGCCGTATTTCCTTTTTTAGCAGAACTATGATATGTAACTATTTCTCCCAAGTATAATAATCATCATAATCATCACAAAAATTATAATATATTCATAGCTTAAATGTGGCAAAGGATTTATCATGAAGTTGACAAGACTTACGCAGCGACTTTCAAAACATATTTTTAAAGTTATTAAGAGTTGGGCTGGAACTTCCGGCTGCGAATGAAACTTGAACTTGTCAACCCAACTTTAATACTTCGATATGACCTAGATATCTAAAAAGCTTGATGATAGTAACTCAGTTGTAATATTAAAATTTTAATTTTGACACAAGCTTTATGAAGATTTTTAAATTAATTAATTCTAGGGCGGTACACATAGCAGCGTAGGTAGAGGGAATCTGGAAACCTAGTGTTAAGACATTCCATTCTCATTAGGGAGCCTTCCACCTAGGCTTACTTTTTAGTTTATTTGTCAAGAAAATTTAAGAAAATTTTGAATATATGTAGATAAAATAGTTAGAAAGAAAATAATGGTATATAATAAATCATAGTGGTTTCTCTTAATTTCAATCAGAAGAAAGTAGTTTTGTCGTATTTAAATTTCTGCCACTTAATGTCAGGAATTTGTGCCGAAAATACAAAACGGAATATGTTAACACCAGGTTCCCTCTGCTTAAGCTGCTATATGCGGGACGCAGCAGGAAAAAGATGATATTAAAATTTTTCAATCCAAAATAGATCTAACAACCATACATAGTTCATATTGTTCACTTCCCACCATGAAGGTGAAAATTTGTCTTTAGCAATATATTCCTAGGAATCCTCATATCAATATAAGCTCCGTTTGGTATCATCACGTGTTGCAATTTGTGAGTAAGTTGACACGTACATCGTATTTATTTATATGTGTGATACAATTTTTACGTAACAGACTTCAAAGCTGAAAAGTAGATAGATTTCATTATATTATACAATGTATTATATTAGGTAAGACATTTGTTAATTAATTTTTATTTTATTTATTTTTACCTTTATGCGGTATCCCACATAGCATAGCACGATAGGCAAACGGAACCTAGAAACCTAGTGTTAAAAAACTCTGCTTCCGTTAACACACTTCCGTTTTCTACATTCCCAATTTCCCTTATTTCCCATAGGGTTTCCATGTTTCCTTATTTTATAGACAAAGCAAACAAGCCTACGGTACACCTGATGGTAAGTGATCACCGCCGCACACGACCCCGTGTTACACTAGAGGAATCCTAGGTGCGTTGCCAGCCTTCAAGGTGGAAATAGACGCGCTTTTTGGAGATACCCAGGTCGTATCGACCTGGAAAGAAAATTCTTACGAAACTGCTCAGAAGTTAAGTGCCACGATCCAGGTGATATGGATGGTATTATAGTTTGACGTACTGTGAGGCTAGAAAATTGGCGTCAGGTACAAGGTGAAGCAGTTCTTCAGAACTGCTTGACCTTGTTTCAGTAGATTTCTCTCTTCAGTAGATTTTTAGTTATTCTTAATTATTATTCGCCTTTATGGTTTAGTAATGCTAAGAAATAAGCTAGGTAAAGTGGATAGATGGACTATAGAAAAATAAAAAAAAAACAATTTGAACTAGTATTCACTTAGATCTAATCAATCTTTTCAACTTTCTTAAATATTAAAGTGTAGACATCAGAAAGAAACGAAGAAAAAAATAGCATTTTCTTTTAATTAAACTCACATTTACAAATGAAAAGTTCATATCTGAACAATTTTACCTTACACTTCTATTCAATTCTTTTACAAGCAAGAATAACTAAAAATTTTGCAAAACATGCAGCAAACTCTCAGAAAGACGTTAGTAAAGTAAAGAGGACGAGAATGAGAGGCATTCACAAACTATTGAACTACTTAAGCTTTTTGTTTTACGAGTGTAGCACTTTATAAAAGAAATACGTATCTAAAAAGTTACAGAAAATGTTTACTTCAGGTATTCGCCACTTTTAAATACTATAATATGTAAAAACTCAAAATTCTAATTATATTCTTTCTTCATAGTGAAAATTTAGGAATAATCTTTACTAATAATAAAATTTTACCGGGAAAAAATGTCATCCACGATCTTTATTAATGCAGTAGAACCCCACGTGTCTGTCTGTGCGTTTTTTATGGCTAGTTTCAGAAATGGCTAAACCGAATCAAATGCGGTTTTCACTATTGGATTCTAGCAAGCTTTTGTTCACATATAGGGTTTGTTTTATTACAATCGGTTCATAAATAAAAAAGTTACATACGTCAATTAAAAATTAAAAGTACTGAGTTCGACAAATTTGCTACAACAGTTTTTTTATACAACTGTTTTACTGAATTGGCTAAGTCTTAAGCTTTCAATTTGTATGATGATTTCAAAATTAAGGATCGGGACCGGAGTTTATACGAGAAAAACTACGCTTGCCGAGTACGCGTACTTACCACCTATCTAAATACCGTATAAATCTTATAAATTACTGTTTAGTAATTTATAGCTAAGCAAAATTAGTTATAAATTCTCAAAAGACTTACATTACTTAATAACTTAATGAGACTGTCGTGGCGCAATGGAACAAGCGTGAGAGTTTAAACACGACAGTTGTAGGTTCAGTTCCCACTCGGGGAAATGTAATTTATTAATATTTTGAGGCCAATGATTAATTGAGTGGCGCAGGGGCACAAAGTGTGACTGTATACACGACTGGTTGTGGGTTCGATCAAAACTCGTAGAAATGTAATATTTATTTAAATGTATATTTCCATTTCTTCACTCTGGTGTCGAGGCAAAGCGTTGAGTTCTACCACTCAATACGCATAGTGTGCAAAAGTGAGGACCGGAGTAACACTAGGTTCCCTCTACCTGCTATGTGCGGGATACAGCGTGAAGCAGCGTGAAGAAGTATATTTCTATTTTCTTCACTCTAGTGTTGCGAGGTGCGGCGCTGAATTCCAACACTCTACGCGCAATGCTAATAGCATTTGGCGGAAAGCGAGAAAGGAAATGTCTTAACACTAGAGTTCCTCTACACCCTCAACTAAATATGGGATATTAGATATAGCGTAAAGCTGAAAAAAGCTTAAAATATTGTTTACTTTATGTCTATATATCGATACATATAAACAATGTTGTCTTTGATATCAACATAATGGTATTTTTTCAAGTGCATGTAGTTATTATCGTATGATGATTAAAAAATTTAGGATTCTCCAATGTGAGTTGACATGGTCTTAGGCGTATATTGAATACGAAAACCAATCAATTAGATTAAGATTTATTTTATACGTAACCAAACTAAAAAATTTATTCCATTTTTAGCGTTTTGTACCTCAAAAAGAAAAGAAACTAATCCTTATAAGATCGATATTTTGCCCATTTGTCAAGTACATTTAACTTGAGATTGCGTTAAGGCATCAATCAGAAATAAATATCAGATATTCTGAAATTAACCTTCTAATACAACGCAGTCAAAAGATATAAGCTTTTATGTATCGTTATTGCTTCATTTTGTATAAAGTTTACTGCGTAATCAAAACCTATAGTGTCCTGTAGACCTACCTGAGATCTTGCAATGCAAGTAAAGGTAAAAATCCGAAAAGTAAAAAAAAAAATTAGTTATTTATAAGCTCATTTTATCTCCATCTCTATATATAATAAGACAGTAAAAATATTTTGTCTGTAAATTTAGTAATTTT
>DVQM01001248.1:0-12668 GCA_018231645.1 Heliconius ricini | reverse complement strand
AACCCACAACCAGTCGGTTTTACAGTCACAATTTATGCCCCTGCGCCACGACTGGCCTCAACAGACAAACATATTCAAGAAATAATAAATCAAATATATTATATACGAGTATGGATCAAAATGCATTTTCTGAATGGTACCAAAATTTATATTTTGATTTAATTAGAGGTTTTTTTTGTTATATTAATTAAATATTTAACTCACCGTTCATAAGTCTCGTTGCGAGTGCGGCTAAATGAAGGACTTCGACATTCTTTTGCACTTTCTTGTGAACGGCTATCCTTAAGTTTTCCATCACTTCCTCTAAGGGCTTGGTTCTTGATGACGCTATATAATTAAAAGTAGTATTAAATATTTATCAGAATATCTAAATTCTAATATATAACCAACAGCTTATTGATTTTTTCAATGTATGTGTTATAGAAATTATTAATACAATAATTTTCTTAAATTTCTTATACAACTACGAGTTATAATTTTTTAATTTAATTTTGATCACGCTATTATTCTCCCAAATGTGATTACCTAGGACGAGGATCGTGAAGGGTCAAAAAATTATGCACATCTTGTGACGTCATTTATGGAGGGCCCTTAATTAACCAACAAACTTACCCCTACTAGGAGCCATGGGATCAGCTGGAAATATTTTGTTATATTTGTGATAGTATTTGTATAATCTGTCTAGATTATCATTGTTTGAATGATACTGTGGCACTGTTTCTCCTAAAGCCTCGGCGAGCGTCGCCTTCTCGTTTATACCAATGTTAAAGAAAACCGCCGTTATCGTAAAACTTAAATGCTGTAAATAAAATTAATATATTAATTTCATTTTTTAGAAAATAATTTTATTTACTTCATTATAGTATAAAAAATATGTCATATCAAAATTAATTATAAATAACTGAATTATTTAAGTCCATTAAATATAGAGTTTTATGACATATAAATATACATTTAAATACCTGTTTGTTTGTAAATTTGTTGTACAACGAATCCGAAACAGGGATGTACACGGTTATCGCACCTCTCGTACCACAAACTTGTGGCAAGGCCATATTGCTGAAAATTTGTAAAAATCTTAATTACACAATATTCTATATAACGAAAAAACTAAATAAGTTTATAATATTTTTGCATACTGGGGTAAAATAAAGGAAATTTTGTGTACCAGCGGGAGGTTACGTAAATAATTTAAATTTAATCTTTTCTCCGAGTGAAAATCGAAACCACAACCATTGCCTTCAAAGTCAGACACGATCAAACTGCGCCACGACAGCATGCTAAAAGATACTTCGCAATATTTGTTTGTAAATGTAAATATACGCAAAAGTTGTTCGTTGTTTCTTACTTATATAAAAAATAAAGTTTCGTAAAAGCCAATTATATTAAATGAAATTTATTTAATATTCACAAGCAAACCTTTATATAGCATAAGTATAGTATCGATTCAATACAAATGTTTATAATAATCATTTGTCGTCGAATGATACATACAGGTCACGGCCTCCTGACTGTTTTATTAATTAAATCGAATATATTATACTAACATACAATAAAAAATTACATTAATGCCATTATATTGACTTAAATTAATCTTTACATCCAAAAATGATGTAACTACATTACTACACCAATTTAGAAGTGTCTTCAGATTTTTTTATCAGTAAAATCAAAATATTCTTAATATTAACAACATTAGGAATATATTAATAAATCAAATTAAAATAAGCGCACAAAGTAATAGTAGATGCTATAAGAGAAGGAAAAGAAGAGAAAAGAAGAACTGCCCCCCTCGGGCGCTGGTCGCCTAAGCTGCGCCTCTCACGGGTAACCGTGAGTCTCACCCGACTGGGCTGACCGCCCAAGGAGGCAAAATTCACCCCTGGCCCCCAGGCCTTCCTCAACGACGCGACCATCTTTATGGTCGCCGCTACACACCACGGTGAGAGGGCATCCGCCCTGACACCGTTTCCCGACCCCCCAAAGGTCGGAAGGAAGAATACATTTTTTTTTAGTAGATGTTATGTAAAAGATTATAGTATGGTACACTTTTTAAGATATTAAAATTGACATTATTAAGCCTTAAATACATAATGTGTGATAATTTTAAAAATCTAAATTTAATAATTACAATATTTTCATCTCATCGTTTTAGTAATGAAAAGTAATGAAAAGAAAAGAAACTCGTAATACACATACATGGTCTCCATTTCGATATGGAAATTAGACACTTTTGACCTACTTTATGGAAAATGAAATTTATTATTTATATTTAATGGAAGCAAGAAAAATATTTAACATTTAGCATGACAAAAACGCATTGTTTCTATATGAGAGATATGCTTAAACTAATTTAAGCATCTCTCTCATATAGTAAGGCGATCAGAAGGAACGCTATCCCACTGTCCTACACCGATCTAATTTTTAAATTAATTATTAAAAAATATATTTTATATTCATACCTGTGACCAACTTTAGTCAAAGTAAATACAACAGTTTGTAGATCCTCAACCGCCACCACCATGTCGCCCCACAAGGACTTCTCCATTGAATATAGACTCAGCAAGCCTTCAAATGCACACAAGGGCCCGAGATCGGAAGTCAACACTTTAAACACTAAGTCAGAGGGCACGGAACAAAACCAGCAAAGCAAACCAGCTGTTAGTGTTGTTAACTGAAAAATTAATAACAAAATTAGCAACATTTCAAATATATAGATGTATTGTATATTTTCATATAAGGTTTAGAATCAATAATTAGTCCTTAGCGGATTTGAAGCTGTATCTTTTTTGGTAAATCCGTATGGATCAGTGCGCGCACAAACACACTATAGTAAAGCGAAAATAAATCATTAAATAAAAACACTGCTTTCATTTATCTAATAGTAATCTGAAGGTCATAAATTATAATAGATTTTTTCGATGTGATTGTGTCAAAAAAATTGAACTGTACAATTGAAGATTCTATTCATTTTCTATTTTTCATCTTGAAATTAATAACTTAAGACTATCAGAAAATGTTAATTGTTTTAAAAAATAACAACGTAAAAAAACTTACCGCCTGCGAAAAACATACGTCCCGACGTGTTTGCAAGGCCGCGTTCTCTTTGGCCCAAGTCGGGGACTCGCATCTCAGTCTCAGGGCGGCGTGCGACACTCGAACCCAGCGCACTAAAGACTCTGTTGCCAATTTAAAGTCATCTGTCACGACTTTTAACATTTCGAGTTTTTCTTCAGTTACGTCTAAAAATAACGATCTATATAATAATTATATAAGATTATTCCGTTACTCAGTGACTGAAAAACAAAGCTCAGCCGAAACTACGCAGCGTAAAAAATACTGATATTTGACACAAGTTTCTTCTTCTAAAGGAGCATAAGAGAAGATTTTCCTATATTCCTACGGGAAGAAGAAAGCGGAATCTTACGTTTTTACTTCATAAAGTCCACGTCCACGTAATCGAAGTTGCACAGAGTAACTAGTTATTACAGGGTTATTGTTAGTTCAACCAAATGATTCGGTCATACATATCCCGAGACAGATAGATTGTGCAAGATCAGAATTGTATGTACATACTTCGAGAAGCGCTAGTGTCAGCTACCTTTATAGCATTGTATCTCGCACACAGCAGAGGGAACCTAGCGAATTCTGGAGGCATTGCGAGTTGAGTGGCTTCAACGCCGAAGCTTTATTTTAAACGACATTTTTAACGTTTTATTTTAAACGACAGGAAATACTATGTTGTCGTTATAATTTATATAAACATCAAGAATTAGATACCCCGAGCACTGATGTACCAGTCAATCGGGTGATTTCCAAAACCGTTTACCACAAACGCATTTAGGAAATTTTTATTCGACATATTAACCGAACAACTTTAAGCCCACAACCATCGCCAGATATGATTTATCAACTAATGTCATTTAACGTTTTTTACGATCATGTTAATCGCGCATATAACAGGGTAGGCAGAGAGAACTTTGTGTCGAGACATTCCATTCCCCACTTTCTATCTGAATTCAAGATAGATCTAGGAAAAAAGATCGGGAAAACAAAAAATATTTCAAAGTTAATAATAAAGCGCCATAATAATCTCATCTCTTATGTTACCTGACAAAAAGGTAAAGAATATATTAAAAAAAATAGTTACCTTCGCATCGGTCAGTTAATTTAAGAACGTTGTCTATTACAATAGTCATTGCTGTTTCCACATCAGAGCCTACACTCTTCAAAAAAGCCAAGCTACTTTCTCGAGTAGCGGAATCTACCTGCCCGATGCTCGGGAGGGATATCGAATCTTTACCCAAATCGGTATTCTGAAAATAATTATTCTATAATTACCACTAAATATATAACATACACAAATTATGTTACATATTTTATTCAAGACGAAACATTTTATTTGAAGAAGTTTTATTTTAATTAAATATTATGAAAATTTTTCGCAATCCAATGAAAACACAGAAATTTCTAGATTTACAATATACATTATTATAATTAATAAACACAGAAAACTTCTAGATTTTCTTCTTATATTTAAATTCGCAGAGCTGCTTGACATAATATTTGGATATTGTAATAAAACATTTGAGAGATAGATATACTTAAGCGTATTTTACGCGTAAAAATCAATCATTAAAATCGCTTTGCCGCCAATTTTATTCATTTAGCACAACAACACTGCATTATTAATTTTGAAAAATTATAATTCAGTATTATTATCAAAAATTGACTTAAAAAAAATCTACATACAACAGCTGTTGTGATGTAAGTATCTACTGTAACAAAACTATGTTATTAAAAAAAATCTAATATTTATTTATAAATTTCCAAGAGGTGAAAGGCAATATTTAGTGCTAATACCAAAACATACAAAAGAACAAAAAAGTGTCAAAGGGTAATTAAGAAAACTTAAGTGCTACAGATATTATGGACAACTGTGTGTAGTGATTGCAGGTTCAATTTTATATCAGAAAATTAATATTTTATATGGTCTCTTAGAGATATAGAGATAGATATAGAGAACCCAGTGCTGTCACTATGCCCGCATAATGCATAAAATTAAATCTCATATAGTAGATATAAATCATAATATGTTAATACAAAATCAACATCAACCAATATTAAGAGAAAGTTAACACAAATTGTTCATTAAAATACCTTTTTTTTATCAATTCCACTCAGGCTTTCCATAACACACCTATAAGACACTTGTTCCAATGATGCTGTACTTTTGAAATCGTGACGCAAACTACCGTGCCTTAGCCTTTTGGAATCGAAAGAAAAACTATGCGTATCATTCAGTTTAGGCTTTGTTGGTGAACGAACTGATCTGAATGAATGATTCAGCCGATTTCTCTCTTCACTGTTGAAATAATCGTTGAAAAATTGTAGTTCACTCTTTGAGTCCTTGCTCTTACAGTTCGATGAGAAAGAGCTCGATGGGAATATTGCACTATCTATCATTGGTGAAGTTTCCTTAGAGCTGGAGCTGGACGAAGCCTCGAATGTGTCGCCATCGGAATTATCAAATATGTTTAACTGTTCCGTTATACGAAGTACCATTGAAGCTACCTGTAATTTATTAATACTTTATTTTTTAATATATACTCAAATTAAAGTTTAAACTTTTTAAGCACATCATACAATCTTTTTTAATACTTCTCTTTAATAAAAATACATTTAATAAAAATTTAATGAAAATACACATTTTTTAACAAAAGTTTAAAGAAATACATACTTGATTTTCTGTATCACTGCGATTGCGTGTCGGCCACCCAACAATTGCCAAGGATTCTTCCACTACAGGTGGTTCCCACAACGCAAGCATGCTTTTCACTTTACCTTTAATAACTACAAGTAAACAAAATCTTATAAAAGTAAAAATAATATATATGATAAGATACAACAGAAATCTTCAAATTTTATGAAATAGCCTTTGATGTCGAAAATACAAAAGAATAGACTTAGACTGCGATAAGAACAGCATTCTAAATACCTGAGGAAAAGAAAAGAAAGAGGATAGGGAAGGTAATAAAGTACCATAAACATAGCATATACATAGATAAAAAGAGTATACATACATAGGGAGATAGAAAATATTTAAAAATAACAATTAAGTAATAATTAATAACAAATGAGGCACCTAAAATTAATAAATAAATAATAAATATATATAAAAAATTTGCGTACATACCTTCTGTACTATGTACTATTTCAGTTAATTGATTCGCCTGCAGCAAAACTACGAGTCTCTCCATGTTTGTAACAATTTCATCTCGTAATCGTATTAAAGCCATAATGTTATCGTACTCAGCCTGTATTTTGTTTGCCGTGGCATAGTTTAATGCTGCTTTTGTGCTACTTATGTCCTTCACTTGTTGAACTAGGCTAAAATGGTGTATTGTATTTCAATCTTGATAACGATATAAAAAAAAATCAAATCTGATATGAAACCAACAGAGTTGCTCGTATGAACCCACCCCCTCGTCGATGGCATTTTAAGATGTGGCAGCCGATGCTTGCCCCTCATCAGCGCGATCGAATGATAATAATGTTATATCTCTCACCTCTACTTACCGTATGAGCCCACCAGAGAGTTCAGACTTCTGCGAATGCGCCGCGAAAGCACCAGCAGTAATGACGTCATGAAAACCCGTTTTGTTCAGCGTATCATTGTAAACCCACATCCGTTGTAAATGCAAGTTAATTGGGGCAAATTCTAAACTAGAATCATCTGTTAATGAAGAAATATGGTTATTAAGAAAATATTGTCATGATTACAGTTAACGAGGAATAAACTGAGCCTGGCATTTGTGTGAGTGTCTCAACAGAGTAAAGTCAACAGCGAACATTGCATCCTCGTAAATTTTCCCCGACGTCTGATGTTCAGTTCATAATGAATCATTCCGTTATGTCATCAAGAACAGCGTTATATTCGTCATATTTTTTAACTTTATCTTTCACTTTTAATAAAGTCAAACGCAAAAATAAAATAGTAAAAATTAAGTATGTGACGCTGCTATCGGTACAAGAGTTGTAGGCTGGTTGTCCAAAACAATTTAAACTTGTTTATACTTCACACGTTAGACTCCCGACGACACAAGTTTTTATATATGAACACTCACAGCAAACCTCAGCTTAGACCTTGTTAAAGAAAAATTTTAATAAAGGATAACAATTGATAAATATAACATGAAAATTACCTTTTTTGCTGCTGGCTTTAAAATATGCATGTTCAGCTTGATGCAAACACCTTTTAGAGTGGCTATAATGTTTTAAAAGCGATATATGAGTACTAGCCAGTTCTAGCTGTCGAGCTTGCCAATGACCATTTAAATCACCAACAGACAACAACTCTTCCAAAAGTTCTTTATCTCTTTGAATGTATATTTCTCTGAGGGCAAACAAGAAAATTCTATAGAGTTCTATGAAACTATACACCATCTAACTAATATCATAAATGTGAAAGTTTGTGAGAATAATTGTTTGTTTCCACTTACAAGCAAAAACTCCTGAACGGATTCGGATGAAACTTTACAGTAACATAGTATATATACAAGAATAACACATAGGCCACAATATAAAGATTTTATATACGTAATTTCACTATAATTTAACAAGAAATTTAAGCGATGCTGCGTTTGGATGGCTAGTATATGCCCCATAATATACCATAAAAAATAAAACACATTTATGTATTATGTATGTATTGAGGCCAGTCGTGGCGCATCGGCATGAAGTGTGACTGCAAAACCGACTGGTTGTGGGTTCGATCCCTACTCGAGTAGATGAAATATTTACTTAAATGCATATTTCCATTTCTTCGCTCTGGTGCCGAGGCTAAGCGCGGCGTTAAGTTCTGCCACTCAACACGCAATGTCTCCAGAATTTGGCAGAAAATGGGGAACAGAGTGTCTTACCACAAGGTTCCCTCTGGCTACCCTGCTCTGTGCGGGATACAGTGTGAAGCTGATTTATTTATTTTTATTTTTTACATTTATGTATGAAGTACATTACAAAAACATAATATCATAAATACTCACAAAAGTTGCATTGGCATTTGGTAACACAATTTAGGTTCAGCCATTATTTCATGAACTGTTATATCACCACCCAGGCCCGAGTGGAACCTGTATGTGACTTGATGACTATTGACGAAATTCTGTTTCAACAGACTTCCGTATGACGGAAATTTTAATTTGAGGCCTAGTCTAGGGGGCAGAGACTGTGAACGACGGTGGCATAACACCTTTTGTGGAATATCAATACAGTTTCTATCGTTTGTGTGACTAGGGCTTGTTCCTATGTAGGATGGTTCCAGACTCCAACCATTCACGGTCACAAAACCGACAGTTTTATTTTCACGCGTAACAAGAGCTACGCGCAATCTTTGGGCTTCCTGTACGAATGAAAAAAATATTACTGAGTTTAAATAATAATATAATAATAACAAGTGGCGTAACATCAAACCCTTATAAGTGCATTGATTTACTTTGAGTATTAATTTTTAATACAAAATATGATTTAAATTAGAAGGTAATCGTAGAGCAGGGGCACAAGTGTATACACGCGACTAGATGTGGGTTCAACCTCACTCGAGGAAATGAAATATTTACTTAAATTTATATTTTCATATATTCGCTCTGGTGTCAAGGCAAAGGCCGGCGTTAAGTTCCACCACTCAACACTCAATGCCTCTAGATTTCGGCGGAAAATAACATTAGGTTCCCTCTGCCTGCCCTCCTATCTACGGGATACAGCGTGAAGCTGATGTAAATTAAATTCCATTGGACAAGGTTTAAAATTAAATCTTTCTTAAAATTAAATTCCATGAGGCGCAGGGTGTAAGGCAAAGCGCAACCAGAATTCGGCGGAAACAACGAAAGTGTCTTAACACTAGGTCCCCAAGTTCCCTCTGCCTACTACAAAATAAATGAAGTGAAATACAGCGTGAAGCAAAAAATAAATAATAAATTGAATTTGAATATGTGCATCCATTTGTCTATCACTGGCACAAGCACCTATAGCAAAAAAAATACTGCTGAAATTCTATATAATAAACGTGTCTTTTATATAAAAAAGTATATAATAGCTTAAAAAATGATTATTATAAAGTATAACATCGTGATATCATAACTTATAACCAGAACACTTACCTGTATAGTACTTAACTGCATCGAAGTAAATCCCATTGGCACTGCAGTTTCAGAGAACTTTTCTCTGACATCGTACACAACTATGCTAACTGTAGCATTTCTTGCTAAACCATCACTTGCCCGAAATAATATTGTCTTAGAAAATGAAGGATTACTGCAACTCTAGAAATAATATATTTTTTAAATCACAAAACTGTATTTTATTATGTTATCCTTTTAATTATACTATACTTACTTCTACAATCTCTGTAGTTCCATACTTAATGCAAAGTCCTTTAGAGTACTTTACATAAATAACTATAAGTGGTGAAGGAGGGCGGCCATAAGCATCACACAATAAGTTATCACAGGAAAGAGCCAACTCACACAGTGGTACTTCATTCATATCTGTATCATAAAAACACATATGTATGTATAACCAATACAATAAATAAACTTCTAATGATCTACTATACTGCAAATATAATTTGAGTTTTAAGCCAGGTCTACAACTTGCACGAAACATGCACATTTTTGAGAACTGTCACTATTAAAAAAACATCTGTAGGAAATTTACAAAAATATTATTTCTTGTTTATTAAATCTTCTCTTTATTTCCCCTATAATCCAGCAATCTAAACATCACAGTCCAATAATTTAAAGTTTTTAATAGTATCAGTATTATATTGTATAATTAATTTATTATATGAATCACATCAAGCAAGATGAGATCTGTCAAATTAACTTGACAAGCAAAAGTATAAATGCTGAATTCATTCCCTTTCCTCTAATGTTAAGACACTTGGTCTTACTACAAATAAACTAAAAAAAACATCATTTATACTAATATTATAAATATCAGTTTCATTGGGGAAATGCACTAGTCTCAAGAACTACCGGTTTCAATTGAAAACTTCTGTGTTAGAATTTCATGTATTATAATAAATAATAATTACAGTGCTAATATGAAAAATGGTAGAATAACAATAAAAAAATGTTACAAAGCACAAGCATAAGAGCTTCCATCTTTCAAAATACTCCCCTATGTAAGTCCTCAATAATAATCCGTGACTGTACATATTCATCTTCTAATTAAGGAATATTTCTGCAACTATTTTACACTACACAGTATTATTTCTTATCTAATGATATACATTTAATATATAATGCACTTTATATAGATCAAAATTGGTTTTGACAGCTTATCAATAAAACTGATATTTTAGAAGATATCACATTTTAATAAACAGAAATAACCAGGATGGTTGTTGCATCATGCAGTGTGCATATGAGAGGCATCCTTTTAATGCCTAATTGAGTTTACTGGTTAAATTTTTACATTTTAGTTTAATAAAAATCATATTTTTAATTTATTTTAAAATGATTAACTCAATTTTCATAAGTAAAAATATTTTTGATACTACTACTTTGGCACAGCAGCACAAAGTGTGACTATAAAACCGACTGGTTGTGGGTTATATTTAAATATTTACTTAAATTTATATTTCCATTTCTTTGCTCTGGTGTCGAATATATATCATGGCGTTGAGTACTGCCACTCAACACGTAATGCCTCCAGAATTCTGCTGAAAGTGGAGAACGGAATGTCTTAACACTAGGTTCCCTGTCATGTGCGGGATACAATGTGAAACTGATTTATTATTTATTATAAAGATAATAAATAATAATTATGATTTATAATAGTGTTCCCATCAGGTACACTGATTCCTAGTCAGTTTATAACTAAACTGGCATTTTAAAATTATTTAATATATGATTATTAATTTCTTACCCAGCACTATTCCCTTTTGTAACCTATAAGTCGATATATCAGTTGTTGCCCTTATTCGGTTAAGTCTTTCCTTAAGTTCAACAATTTGTGTACTGATAGCATCAAATGGTGCCATCTCTATGGCCTTTAACCAAAGATTTCGCTCGGCTTCATGAAATGCTGCCATCCTGTAGCACACACCATTGTCCCACACTAAAACAAATAATTAGTTAGAAATTTTACAAATGTTCAATAATAACAAAATTTTGATAATAATCAGTTTGATATTTAATAAATACACTTTTAATAAAAGTTGTAAATAATTATACCTATGTGAAAAGGCCAGTATCCATTTTCATCCTGATTCTGGACCTTTATTTGGTGCTGACCTAAGATTATAACACCTACAGGCTCATGCCAAGGATCAGGTCCTTTTAGATAAAACAGAAGATTGCCTCTAAGTCGAAACCAACGTACACAACAACCTAAAAAAAATTGCTTGTTTAACAATGAACATTTCTATTATTATTATATCCTATATTTAGGACATTATGCCACTTTTAACATCATGTTTTTCCCTCCAGCAAACAAATAAGGGATATGCGTGAAAATAACGATATGGCTTTAGTAAAACTATTTTTGAATTATTTACCTTCAGATCGGCGAAAAAATCCGTCTTGTTTTTCTTTCAGCACCATTACGCCTTCACGATCGAAATTGTGAGGAGTTTGAGAAGCTAATGCGGCTAGCTCTTGTTTATTAAATCTCATTTTTAAAATTACTAGATTACATTTGTTTTGCAACGATAAACAACACCCTTTTAAATGTCAGTTACATATTAATATATTTTGATGGTTCAGTTTTAGTAATATAAAAAGAATTCGTAACATTACATGACTTTTGCTACAATATAATCGACTGTCATTATGAATAGATATAATTAAAATGTAACTATTATGATAAACTAATATTTGCTAAAGGAAAATGTATTACATAGTACTTATCCGAAATCACATATTTTTCAGAAGCAAAGCAAAGGCTTAAACGAACAAGTGACAGAGTCACAAATAGATCATGTATGACTTTGACATATACCACTGCCTGAAAAAAATTATGACTAAAAAGATAAAAAATTAATCTGATATATATATTTTTTTATGTAGACGATAAATCAAGATTCCATGTTTTATATCAAAAATTCTTTTGTTACAGTACAATATATTTTAAGGTATGTGACTATAATAAGCTTCTAGTTTCACATTCCATGCAAATTTTCTTTGTGTAATTACAAAACAAAAAGCAGGGCTTAAGAAGAAGATTATTTCACTTAGTAAAATTTAGTATTTAATTTCGAAGTTTTGTACATACAATACATGTTGGCAAGGTCTTTCTTTAGCTTGTAATAAATAGGCCGCTTATACGTTTGTGATGCCTCCTACAAGCTCCAAGCCATCACAAACGTTTGGTCCATTTATACGCTTGTAAGTGTTAGTATGTTCATGACATGCAAACATGACGTGGATGTGGAAGTTATTTCAGCTTTTGTCTCAATATGGACATAATTATATTTTATAAAAAAAACAAAGCGAACTATATTTTCGGCAGAAAATCAATCAATTGCAGTTGCACTGTTATTAATAGTCAGAAAAGCATGAAAGCAGTAATGCTTATATATTACTGTATTATATATTAAATAAATTTAATAATATTTCATCATCCTATTTTCGCTTATTTACCATCCGTATATATATATATATATA
>DVQM01001247.1:0-12671 GCA_018231645.1 Heliconius ricini | reverse complement strand
CACGACTATATATTCCATATAAGATTTTTGATCTTCACGATTATTACACACATTTTAAACATAACTATTTAACCGGATTAATCGCGTACATTTAGTATAATACATTTCTGAGTTGTAATATCATAAATCAAAGAGAAGCATCGGTGTTAGCAGTTAGGGTGCAGGAACACATCTCCCATTTCATAGAATGTGCATGTATCGAAGGCAGCTGTGTGTGAGCATACTGTGGAAGAACCCAGTCGTTACATCACGTTTGATAAACCCCAAATCCTCGCTAAGGAAAACAGATATATTCCTAGAATATATATTAATTAGAAACATATTAATTTCAATAGAGGGGACGGTTAAAAACTTTCTACTACTTGGGATCCAATCATAAAGTCTTTGAAGTCTCAAACCCACCATACCAAGTGGCAAGACACAGTCAGTTTACTCTGTAAGAATCCTGGGCAGTACACGATGCAATTAAAAAATCGTTGGCGATAGTTTGATATAATAATTATGTCAAGATACAGATAGATAGCCACCCTAGTCTTGAAGTGTCAGGAATGTCGGGTTTCTAAAAAAATATATACGTGATACTAAATATACGCGCTCAATCCAGTTAAAAAGTTTCATTCAAAAGATGAAATATATTCTATAGCACAACAGGAGTTTTATTAATAGTTCCTGACATTAGCGCGTTCAACCAAACATCAGTTTTACATTATTTATGTATAGTATAGATTAATATTATCTATATAAGAA
Organism: Heliconius ricini; assembly: GCA_018231645.1. Lineage (NCBI taxonomy): Eukaryota > Metazoa > Arthropoda > Insecta > Lepidoptera > Nymphalidae > Heliconius > Heliconius ricini. The sequence goes on along the minus strand of DVQM01001247.1, from coordinate 11,924 downwards.
TTTTATGATATCTTTTGGTATTTATATTATACGTATCGCACCTTTAGAATAATAGTGATCTGATCAAAAAAATCATAACTTTGAGTTTTTATCAGAAATTGACCTTGTTCCCCCCTTGTGTAGAGTGAACCAAGTGTCTTAATTCTAAGTTCTCTCTGCCTACCCTGCTGTGTACAGCGTCGTTTTAGGTCGTCGTTTTAGGTCAATTTTTGACAAAAACTCAAAGTCATGGCTTTTTTATTAGGTCGCTATAATTCTAAAGGTGCGATATGTCTAGTTCATTATTTTTATTTTATACACTAAATTGTTATATCTATTTTAGGAGAAAAAGGATTTATAGAATTGGATATAATGACGAATGACTTCATTGAGACTAAACAAGACGAAGCAAGATTAATATATGATATTATATCGTATCCTCCAGTCAGCTATAAAATGTAAGCTTTAGTAACAGTACATGATTCAAAATAAGTAAGCAAGTGTTACTAATACTAAATCATAATTTATGGTTATAATAATTTTATTTTCAGTTTTAAAAATGGCGTAAATTTACCTAAAAATAATAATACAAAATACGAAATAAATCAAACAAATGATTCTATTACATTGTTGATACGAGACCTGAATGTGTATGACACCGCAAACTATACGTTGATCACAAACAATAAATACGATACTAAAAATAAAACGTATGATTTGAGAAAAAAAGGTAATTATGCTTAAAAAACCACTTAAATTGATCGCTTCGATTTTTTTAAAGATGTACGCTCATCTACAGTAGGTATACTATATACTTATTCCGCCTTTTTCCGTTTTTTTTATTCAGTAATTTGTTAACTGGCCAACCGGATTAGGCATTAGATGAAATGTTTCTAGAATCATTTGAAATACTTAGTAAATTAGTATTATTACACTTAATGTGTAATGAGTGAGAGAAGGGAACGGAGTGTCTTGACACTAGGTTCCCTCTGCCTACCATGCTGTATGCGGGATATAGCGTGAAGCTGATAATGAAAAAAATTCTATTTTAGCGAAGCCAATAATCGATTTTGGTACGGATGAAGAAATAAATTTTTTGTTAAATACTCGAGCAAGTTTGAAATGTACCGCTGTTGGGTATCCTTTGCCTAAAATAGAATGGTACTTCGAAGATGGAAAACATAATAAACCTATTCAAGTAAGTTGAAAAATAATTAACTTTACACGTTATTGGGCTATATTTTAATATTTGCTTCCATTTTTGTTCTTAGTTTATGTCTGTTGTTTATATTATGTAAAATGTTATCCCTTGCAGGGCGATAATATAGTGGAATCGTTAATAAAAGTATCGTCATATATAGATATTAACGTTTTTACTTCGGGGAATATTACATGTCGAGCTGAGAATACAATAACAACAAACAAAACACGAAAATTTTTAGTATGCGAGGTTCCTGATTGCTTTGGGGTTAAAGTTGTCGATGATATGTGGTTTTCGGAGGGACAATCTGTTACTGTTGACTGCTATGCATCTCTGTATTATTTCACAGATGTCAAATGGTATAGGAACGGCTCTGAGCTTAACAGTAAGTTTCAAATGTTAGTTGAGTGTGTTCAGTTGTTGTGTTGTTAGTTGGGATTATATAATTTATAAGTTTGCATACCATTATGGTAAGTCATAAAAATATTTCAATTCTATTCTATGTAATATAGAAAATATTACTTTCTCATTATATCATCCGTATCCTAAATAAAAATGTATATGTAAAACTACCCACCGTTGACTTGAATGTCATTATGTGGGTTTGTTAATGCAATTACAATAACTTAATCAAGATTATTACTCTGAAGAAATATAAAATCAAATGTTTATTGTGAATCCTTGTGGTTCTTTAAAATCATATTAAAAATCCGTTAAAAGTTAATATTATTCAATGTATTTTCAGCTACTATTGACGTGACATCATTTTCGACAATAGCCCGTCTACAAATACCAAAGATAGCTTTAGAAGACGCGGGCAACTACGAGTGTTCTGGCGAAAAGGCTGACAATAGCAGCATTAATAAAACAGTCTATTTAGACGTTGCAAGTAATCAATATTTTTATCTACTTATTTTTTACCGTCACCATTATAACCAAAACCGAATAGGCGGTGTATCAAGACATTTCGATTTCCACCATCAGAATTCAAGACATTGCATGTTGAGTTGCGGAACTCAACGCAGCATTTTGTGAGAGCGGGGATCACCTAATGGCCTTAAAATACCTTTTATATTACTTAATACAAAAAAAATATAGTTAACGAATATAGAACCTCTTCCTTTTCCAACAAAGGAGTTGCTTTCATTATAATTCGATTGTTTACAGGAAGGCAATCACTAAATATAACAATACCTGGAACACAAATGGTGGACGTAGAATTGAAACCTTATCAGACGAAATGGCTCACATGTCAAGCGGATGCTGTCCCTCCACCCAACATAACATGGTATAAGGTAAGAAGTATTTGACTGATGTATCCTTGATTTTCGCGTTTTTCAAACATTTGTAAGGCCGTCGGGGCCAGTTATAAGGATGTAATTGTTAATGCTTTATTGACGTTTGTGCCTTTGATTCCCTCTCGGGGGAATGAAATATTTAAAATTTTCACTTCCTCGCTCTGGTAACTCACTGGTCACTCATTACTCTTTTGTTTGATTTTTTTTTTGTGTGTTAAGACACTTTGCTTCCCACCTTTCGCCTAATCCTAAAGGCATTGCGTGTTAAGTAGCGGAATATAGCGCCGTAGTTTGTCTACTTATCAAAGCAAACATAAATAAATAAATAGTTCGCCAGAATAAGGATAGAACCCCTCTGCTTTATATAGCAAGATAGACAGGGGGAACCTGGTAACCTAGCGTTAATACTCCATATCCATTAAGACACTTCCGTTTTCCACTTTCCGCCGAATTCTGGAGGCATTGCGTGTTAAGTGGCGGAACACAGCGCCGCGATTTACGTTGTTACGAGAGCGAGGAAATGCAAATATCAAATATTTCTTTTCCCTCACAACCTATCGCGTTTACAGTCTCGTGACTGGCGTCAAAGTAATAAAATATTCATTGAATGTTATCTTTCTGTTATATTAGAATGGGGAGATACTTCTTTTTAACAACAAAACATTTACTGAAGTGACTGTACGGAACCATACAATTGTTAATTCAACCATTGAAATAACGTTGATTGATGAAGTGGAAAGCGTTTATGAATGTGTAGTAGAAAGCGGAGAAGAAGTTGAACGGAGAACTTATAATCTTTTATTAAAAGGTAAATATCTAATTGTGTTTGTATATAAATTTTAGGGTAGCACTCCGTTCTTCATTAACACACTTCCAGAAATTCGGATTCTTGGGGCATTACGTGTTAAGTGGCAGAACTCAACGCCGCGTTTTGCTAAGTTACCAGAGCAAAGAAATGAAAAAAATCCTCCCATCAACAGAATCAAACCCACAACCGTGCTTATGGTCGCACGATTATGCTTCCTCGCCTGACCTCTTGTACACCTTAATTATTCTAATTTCATAAAGTGATAGACATTTATTTTTTGCTAACCCAAGTTATTATTTTCAGATCCTCGCACACACAAGTCCGAAGCGTACTATTTGTATATTATAGTCATTATAATATTCTTTTTCGTCGTTTTAATTTTTTACTTACTATGGAAAATGCGTAAAGTGAAACAGTCCAAGAGGGAGCTACTGGCAGCTGGGCTATGGTATTTTAATGAAGGTTTGCCAAAATCAATCAACCCAGAGCTTGGGATTGACGAACAGGCTGAGCTGTTGCCATACGATGAGAGATTCGAATTTCCATCCGATAAACTGCAATTAGGTAAGTATACAATGTTTTTTTCTATATTTTTTCCCGCACACACCAGGGTAGACAGAGGGAACCTATTGTTAGATAGCTAGATGTTGAAGGGCGTAACTCAACGCCGGGATTTGCCTCGACATCACATCTAAGAAATTAAAATATTAAATATTTAACTTCCTCGATTGGGGATCGAACCCACAACCTTGTGCCAAAGTAATAAATGAATTTTGTGTACATTTTTAGTTAGCATGCCAACCCTGGGACCCCTTTATTTCGTAAAACCTACAGTTTTAGATATTTTTCTCTAAAACACATTTATATTTTCCTTCAAATATCTATAGATTCGATGAAGAATTTATAAATGTGTTCTGCTCAATATTAATAGCAAGCACAGGCCTGGCCTGGCCTTAATGTTAATGTTTGTGCTACAAAGATATTCTTGCAGCAAGTGCTAAAATAGATACCGAGATAAAATGGGTTTTTGTTTACACTGATCGCAGTTTAGTTCAAAATAGAGTTCATTTAATCATACGATGACGATGAGAAGTGGCTGTTGTGAAGACAGTAATAGAAAAAATATTCTATCGTATAAAACTTTTAAGCTTAGAAAAACTTCATGTTCTTAAATTCCAGTCAATAAGATATTTGTTAATTAAAAAAACGCATGTAATTCGTCTGAAACAGTTTATTTAAAAAAGTACAGAATTTCAACCCGCACTTTTCGGGACACGCTTTTTAAAAACTGTTCCCCAAACTTTCAAGTTTCAAGCTTCTGTTCTTTTTTTCAAATATAATCTGATTTCCGAAAAAAAAAATTGTTTTACAAAACAAAAAAGTATTTTTTAGGCAAGCAGTTAGGTGCGGGTGCATTCGGCGTGGTATATAAAGCAGAAGCCCGTGGAATAGTAAACGCTGAGGAAACAACTCCAGTAGCTGTCAAAATGGTAAAGAAGACCGCTGACAATCTGTACATAAAGGCTTTGGCTTCAGAATTGAAGATTATGGTGCACCTTGGAAAACATGTCAACATCGTCAACTTATTGGGAGCATGTACGAAGAATGTCGCTAAACGTAAGTTTCGTTTACCGTATAATACGACGGTTCCTAGGTAAAATATAAAATGTGATAAAATTATCACATTTTTTATTGCTGTTTTGTATTACTAAGGGTAGTTTAGTAGTGGTATATAGATTTAAAAACTCATAAATAATTATTTTTCTGACCTATAAAAAAATATTTATACAATGACTTTTAGATCAAAAGAGCAATAAAAACATGTGCGATTCTTCACTTTCCGTACTTTTACCTAGAAATCGCCAAATTATATGGTAAATTTAAAATAGAGTCAAAGCTTTGTATCGAAAACAATAAATCAACCTTTATTGTTACAGACAGGCAAACACTATAATTTAAATTAATGATGATAGACATGGTTGTTTTGAAGTTGACTATGATATCATTGTTTCTTTGATATTTGTACATATAAAGCTACTGTTCATGTTCTATCATATATATATATAACCTAGTGAGGTGACTGTAAAACCACTGGTTGTGGGTTCATTCCCCACTCGAGGAGATGAAATATTTACTTAAATTTATATTTCCATTTCTTTGCACTGGTGTCGAGGTAAAGCGCGGCGTTGAGCTCTAAATATATATAATTAAAATATATTTAATATATCTTTTTTGGTGAATAGTATGCTTTAATTTTTATCGATCAATATTATACATTTTATTACAGAAATAAAATAGTTGAATGCTACTAAAACATCACCTATGTATTTTTATAATAATAATGTACTCGTAACATTAGTTTTAAAATTTTTTGTTTTATTTTAGTGCATTTATTCAATTTTCAGGGGAATTGGTGGTAATTGTCGAATATTGTAAGTTTGGCAACATACACAATTACATGCAAAAACATAGAGAAGTGTTCATTGATCAGCTCACAGATAATAAAGAGAAGAATCTCGGTAGAGTCAACAGAGCTTTTGAAAGCACCACCGGCAGTACCGGGTAAGCTTCTTAGTGCCTGTACAATATTAAAATCATATTAGTTATATTGTTTCGCATATCTTATTATAACTATTATATTTTAATGTTCAAAATCGTTATAAATCTCCACTTATGAACCTCAACTATACTTCCTTATCATCTCTCTCTCTTTTTTTTTTGTTAGAGTATAATGGAAAAGTGTGAATGTTATATAAAAATATGTCTTTTTTAGAAAATATTTATTTATATTATCTTTTTTATTGATGTTGTATTGTCATTGTATCTATACACGTGGCAAAAGATCCCCACTCCGGGAGTTAAAATATTTACTTCAATTTATATTTCCATTTCTTCGCTCTGGTGTCGACGCAAAGCACGACGTTGAGTCCTGCCATTCAACATGCAATGCCTCTAGAATTCGACAGAAAGGGGGGAACGGAGTGACTTAACACTAGGTTCCCTCTGCCTACCCTGCTGTGTGCGGGATACAGCGTGAGGCTGATTTATTTATTTTTATTTAAATTTATTTATAATATTATATACATACATTTACCGCGCAAAAATGAATTAACAGTGTAAGTGGCTAACTGTAACATTTTTCATTTTAAATAAATATCATATTTGGTATCTAAATTTTATTTAGCTCATCCATTCTCACAATTGCGTAGCGTGTTGAGAGAGCTGAAACACCTGTCGCTGTTTTGTTTAAGCATATCATAGTTTGTTCTAAAACTGACTCTGATGCGACGCACGCTTTCGTTCAACATACATAAAATATATGATATGGGCTATCATAAATATTCGTGATGACTACCATGATTTATTTAATAATAATGATATTATTAATACATTTTCTTTATTTATAAAATTTTATGTCGTCGGCTTAGAGTGTAAACTGTGTTCTAAAACTGTTCCTTTTTTCGTTTTTTTAAAATATTGTTCGAAAGTATAGTATAAATTATTTTAACTTTATTTTATACAGTAGCCAAGGATACAAAGATTTTTTTGAATTTGAAAAACCATCTGATGCATATATATACTTGTAGTTTTTTTTTAAGTTAAGTTTTTGGTCTCCTAACAATTTCCTAAATAGACTGTTAGCAGGTTAAGAAATTATTATAATAGAATAATGTAATAATATGATTTTTTTTACATAAGGATTGCAAAAAATGTTTTTTTTTCAAATCAACTAACCTGCCTTGGTATTATTATACTCAAGTTATTTTATATTTTTTCAGTATGCATTCTGACTACTTTGGTTCCAATCACACGCAAGAAACTGACCATACGTTTGTGAATACTGCAAATACAAATAGATCTGTGAGAAAAGGTAAATAACTAATGAAAGTTATATTAAAGCCATCACGACACAGGGCCACAACGAGTGACTGTCAACGCGACAGTTGTGGGTTCGATTGGTGGGGCGGAATGGTATATTTAATATTTTCATCTCGTTATTAAGTTCTAGTAACGAGTCAAAACTTGTCGTTGAGTTTCACCACTCAACACGCAAATACTCAAGAATTTGGTGGAACTAGGTCTTCAGATTCTTTCTGCCTATCCTGCTATGTGTGGGATACAGTGTGAAGCTTATAAACTTAAAAAATATTTTATAATTAGTAGAAAACGTACGTATATCGTAACCACAAATATTTTACAAAATACTAAATATATGGTATATACTAATATAAAAGTGGGGAACGGAGTGTCTTAACACTAGGTTCCCTAATTTATTTTATTTTATTTTACTAAATATATATATTGAATGTTTTTTTCCACATGCTAAAGCTAAGGAGCAAGTGGAGTTTGCTAGAGGTAATAACGCTTAATAAATAATGGAAAACGGAAACAATTATAAAATGTACTGGAAAGTGTTATTAAGCAGATATTAAATCCAGATCTATAAACATTAGAAATATTATGTAAACATATGAATAAATGTAAAGAAATTTACTTAAATAGTACAGAATAAAATAATTCTAGCGAGATAGAAAGCAAAACTAAATGAATCGATTGGAATACATATTTTAAGAAAATGTATAAATATTTGAATGTAGCGGAACTCGAACCTGTGACTCCTCGAAAATTTTAACCGCCCTGACCAATGAGCCATAACCATTAGTCATTACTTAGTATGTAATAACACTTAAAAAAATATTTAATATTTTCATTTCATTTGTTATATATTATTTCATTTGTTATATAGTATCAGAAACTGGATACGTTCAACCGGAATGGCGATCAAATTACGAAACTGACTACATTGACGGCCGCAATCCAAGGCCTTTGACTTCGAGAGATCTCTTGGCGTGGGCATTCCAAATCGCGAGGGGAATGGAATATCTCGCGAATAAAAAGGTAAAATAGAAAATCTAGAAATCATAATACACAAATCGGTGGTCCCTATGTTCACATGACAAAAGAGAAGGTGTACGGGAGAGGAATGAAGGTTTTTGCTCTTAAAACAAATAAACAAAATTATAAAAGTGTGTTTTGTAGATTTCTTTTTTTTATTTTTTTTTGTTTTCTGAGAGTATCTAAGAGTGTGAACCTTCAATCAGCTCTCCCCACACTGTTTGTGGGGAGAGCTGAATGCTTGACACGATCTCTTATAGGGACCATTGAAATATATAATATTTCATAGTGGCAGTAGTAGCAAAATATAGTTAAATTATTTAATTTAGTTGTGGATTCGATTCCCACTGGAAGAAATCAAATGTTTAATATTTTCATTTCCTCGCTGGTAAAGAGGCGAAGCGCGCTCAGTAGAATCAAACCCGTAACCATAGAGCATATAATATATAATCTCTTATAATATATAATTGTTATTCTTTCAGGTGTTACACGGAGATCTGGCTGCAAGAAATGTGTTACTAGCAGAGGACAATGTTGTCAAAATATGCGACTTTGGACTAGCGAGAAGTATCTATAAAAACGACGAGTATCAAAAACAAGAAAATGTGACTGCTTTTATATATCTCTTTCATATTATGTTACAAAAAACTCCGATAGTACTTAGAAATAATAAGTTTCGTTATTTATTAAGAATTATACAGAAAAGTTTTAGTGGGAATCTGTAAACTGTAAAAGCCATAATAACTCGTAAATTTAATTTTTCTTTGTTTGTTTCTTGTTAAGTTAAACCTGCATTCTTTGTGTATAGTTATTGCGTGGTCAGCTAACCACGTCACAATATCGTTTAACGCTTTTACTTGTGAAATTCTGTTTAAAACATTGACAAACCACAAGAATAAAAATAAAACGATTTAAACAAAATCTGCTGTTCAAATATAAATGAATGTTAATATAGATATTTTTAATTTAGAACTTTCAGCTGTGTTTTTTAAGCTTCTTTTCTAATTTACAGAGCCCGCTACCAGTGAAATGGTTGGCCATCGAGTGTATGACTGACAGAATATTTTCTACACAATCGGACGTATGGTCGTTTGGTATTGTTTTATGGGAGTTGTTCACTCTAGCAAAGACGCCTTATCCAAACGTCAGTCCGACGGGCCTCGTTCAATGGCTTACTAATGGGTAAAACTCTAATTTTCATATTTTTTTACTGTAAAATCAATTGTTTGTGGGTTCGATCCCCGCTCCAGAAAATGAAATGTTTATTTAAATTTATATTTTCATTTCTTCGCTCTAGTGTCGAGGCAAAGCGCAGCGTTGAGTTCCGCTACTCAACACACAATGCCTCCAGAACTCGGTGGAACGGAGTGTCTTAAGACTAGGTTTCCTCTGCCCACCCTGATATGTGCGGGATACAGCGTGAAGCTAATCTGATTTATTATTGTGTATACTAATATAATAAAGCGAAAAAGTTTGTTTGTTTCTTAGTTTGCTTGTTTAAACGCTAAGATCTCTAGATCTACTAGTCCGATTAACTTTCTATTTGTTTTGTATGAAAGCTGCATTCTTCAGAAGTGCTATAAGCTATATAACATTACGGTATAAGTCTATTAGTTAGCCTTGGCGGTAATGGCGAATGCACCATAATAATTTTAAAATCAATACTTTATTTCCACAGGCAGCGTCTACCCAAGCCTCAATACGCAGACGACCGTCTCTACGACGTGATGCTGCGTTGTTGGCAACATAAGCCCACGGCGAGACCTAACTTTAGCCAATTGCAAGAAATTCTTGGCTCATTCTTAGAGGACAACGTTCGTAATGTAAGTATTTATTTTTCATATCTTATATATTTTACAATAATTAGAGTTTAGTATGAAAGACGAGGTCAACAATTGGGTGTTGATTCTCACTCGTGAGAATGAGTTATTGTTATTTCTTTCACCTATCCTGCAATATGCGGATACACTTTCAAGCTATAAAATTAAAAATAGTAATTTTTAGCTTTACGCTGTATTCTCCAGACAGGAAGTAAACCTACTCACTCTGTTCCCAATAAGACAATTCTTTTCTCCCCTCTCCGTTTGTGCTCTCGAGGCAGTGTAGAGTAGTTGAACTCAACGCCGCGTCTTTCATTGAAGCGTGAACTTGAACATTCAAGTTCAAGCTTCAATGAAAGACAATACATATTTCAACGTTAATTCCAGCATTACGTAGATTTGAATTCAGCGTACATGGACCTTAACGTACGCAATGAAGGCCAAGAGGACTATTTAGCTATGGTCTGTGCGCCTGACTATAATAATATGGTGACGCCAAGTCCTCATCACTATGTCAACGAAGCTAATAGCTTCTTTCCACCAATTCCTGCGCAACTCAAACACGGTACGTATTTCTTACTTGTTGTAATTTGTAAGATTAAAATAGTTATAATATAACAACATTGTTTTGTAAAATAATTACATGCTATAAAGCTATTTTTGAACATACCTAAGAATTGACAAATCTGTTCAACTTATAATTTAAAAAAAGATTAGGGTTGTATAATTTTTGTATAGATGATCAATAGTGAAGCTGAATTTACAAATACCCTCCACGTGTTATTTTAATTATATATATTTTCATGTGTTAGTAAGTTTTTAACACTAGATAGTCTCTACTAAATGGAAAAAAAGCACGTAAAAAGTACGTCCTTTAATAATTTTCATAGGCCTCATACATTGATATCATATTGTATTGAAAGGTATTTTATCATATTACGTATTTTCCTTTTGTCAGCCACAACACAAAATACGCCGTTCTGATTTAGCGGCAGATTCTATACGGTAATAAAAGATATGTAATACAAAGGGAATGTTGCTGTCACTAACCGAAACATTGTTAATAAAATATCTATATATTAATTTACAGTTACATTATATATTGTATTATGGTAAATGTGTTGATGTTGTATGTAGTTTAAGGAAAATGTATTGTGTTGCATGTCTTTCTATATTTCCTTGACACATTTGAAACATAATTATTTCTTTTTAGACGACGAGGGCTATTTACAAATGAGTCCAGCTAGCCAATCTATATTTAGTCCAAGATTGCAAAGTACGAAATTCGATTACGACGCACGAAAGCTAAACTCGGATATCGAAGCTAGTCAAGGGTCAGAGTTAACGCCCATGTTGACTTTGAACAACATACCGAGGAGTGGATCCGAGTCTGACCACGACAGTAACCATTCACCATACTTGAACATGTGTCAAAGAATCAGCGAGAACGACGAAGTCTTCGAAGATCAATATAACTATAAGAATACGCAAAACAATCAGAACAGCGCCGTATCCAATCCTACTTATATTACTTTCGACGGTGATTTGAAGAAACCTCAAAATATTTCCAATAATTACATCAACGTCAATGTACCCAATGGACTAGTCAAATAAATTATTTCTCGCACAATCAACCTCTATTCATCTTTACTCACACTACTATCTATCTTTGCTTCTATGTAAACTTATTGTTCGTGAAGTTTTATATGTTGTAACTACATATTGTATCCTATATTGAATGATATGATATATAACTTTTATTGTTATTATATATCCATAGCAATGCTTGATTTTTTACTTTCAATTTGAACGACGACATTTGCTGATTTTGTCTGTTGTTTTCATAAAATGTGAAAAGAAACCAAAACTCGTATAACATGAAACATTGTTAACACATTCACATATATATATATATATATATA
>DVQM01001246.1:0-12672 GCA_018231645.1 Heliconius ricini | reverse complement strand
GGCTTGTTGGTCTTCTGACAACGCTGGCGGGGAACTGGCAGCTTGTTCTGATGAACCAAGGTATGGCAACTCAGTGGTCTTACTTTATTACTTTCATTTACATATAGATTTTCTTAAAAAAAACCATTTGTTACGTTTTATTTCATTTTCTTCTTTCATATATATGTAGTCCTATTAATAAGGAACAACAATAAAAAAAGAATCATTCAATTTGGTGCAATGAATGGTTCAGACGTTAAGCGCGGACATACATTCCAGCGGATTCACTTTTATATCCTGTATGTTATATATATACATTCATGTTAATATATTCGACATTGTATTATCAACAGTCGTGCTAAATGTTTGCTTGTTGAATTTTTTAAAGAAATTTTTTTATTGATATTTTGAAACGACTCTGCTTTAAAATGGATTTCGACGGTAAGTACTTAAAAAAATGGTGTTCTCTTTAAATCTTTTTGTATTTTTATTAAATGTAATTTCGATTTATAAATTGTCATAGATTTTTCGACACTTTATATTACTTTAAAAATGAAAAGTGAATCACAATTTTTTATTCATATATGTGTACATACTTTATACAAATAATCGATATTTAGTACATAATACAAATAAATATGTAATGATTAAAAATAAATATTTATTTGTATTATATATATATATATATATATTGCCACTCGAAATTACATAAGTAACATTTATAAATTTTTATAAATATTTTGAGATGTGCTATTCAACTACGACTACTACGGACTACGGAGTGTCTTAAACCTAGTTTCTCAGGTTCCCTTTGCCTACCCTTCTATGTGCACGAAACAGCATGAAGCTAAAACAAAATTTAAGTCTTACTAAAGTGTTTAAAGCCCATTTATATTGTATTTTTTGTATATAATAAAATGTCTAATGTTATATTTTATTAGTGTCCGATCGAAACAAACTGGAACCGAAACTGTAACATTTTAATTAATGTAAAACTGAAGCAGTGGATAGAAGTCAATTACCAACAATTTTTACCCTACATTGCGTGATCAAGTACTTAGTTTCGGTATTGCCAAAGGTTCCGCCGTTTTTTCTCCGAAACTGAAACTATAATTTTTATCCTAAACTTGCCGAAATCGAAACCGAAACCGATTTCGATCCGTCCGAACCGGTCTGTCGGAAGGTTAACAAAATAAATATCCAATATAGTCATTATTATTGTACATTTTATTTTCATAAGAAATAATATCAGATCATTCTAAACATTCAGGACATTGCTTATTATTAATAAAGAATCTTTTAAAATCGTCATCTTTCTTTAAGAATTCAAAGTTTTCTATGGTCTGATTTGAGAGATGCCATCCAACTATTAGTTTGCAAGCGCCGTCCTTTTCAGTGCAATATTCCAAAGGCAACCCAAGACTCTCACTTCTGTTAGGATAGTAAATGTATTCTAAAACGACTCTCACTCCACAATCCAAGATATTCTCCGATAAATTTTTAATGTGACCTGGAAAGAGGAAAGTTAATTAATCAATTGTTTTAGGCACATGTATTATTTCTCAATATTTTCTCATGTATTCGTTAAAATTGTACCCCTTTGTACTACTAATAATCCGTTTCTGTGAAACCGCGAGGATGTACTTTTGTTCAAAACTATGCGGAGTATATGGCTCATTGATGACTATATTCATATTTTAAGTGCATCAAAATTATAAATGAAAATGATAATATATTCTTATTTCTCCGAAAATTAATTATTGTGTTAAGAATTCATTCAATAAAAGAATCAAAGTAGCCAACGGGTTTAAATATTTCTTACAAATTAGATTTAAAAAAGAGGCTTCCGTACCAATTTCAGGATTGTCGGTTAACGGGAAATATAACTTGTTATAGTAGCAAAGCAAATTTAGGTTTGCGTACATGTGCATTTTATGTACCAATAAATTTTCACATTTCATGTCAAAATTCATAACAGTAAATCCACGTGACGGGAAATATCCTAGAGGTTTTGATCAGGCGAATTTTATACAAAATGCAGTAAAATCGATGCATATATGCTTGTATATTTTGAGGTTGTGTTGACTTATTTTTTCTGTGTTCAAGGGACCATAGACCATGCTTGCAACCTCGATCTAGATATAAATGGTTTTGACAGACGAAAAACAAAGTGATCATATAAGGGTTTATAAATTTTGAGGTGCGAAACCCGAAAAAGATATCTTTAATTCAAAATAAATATAATGCATCAAAACATATAATAAGACTCGGTCGGTGACTTTAAAACGTCAGTTAGTACTTTTTAAACTTTATACATTTCTTGGTATTTTTCTCAGTTTGTCAGGTATTGTTAAGTTGTTCAATGTGGCACTGTAGAAATGTAATACGTATTTTTACATTATTTTCTTTGTATATAGATTTTTATATTATTTAGAGCATGGATGCACAGACCGCGGCCTGCCGGTCGAATACTGGTGGCCCGCCGACAGCAAAATTAATACTCTAGTACATTCGAAAAATATTGAATTCCAGAATAAAACCAAAAAAATAAATAAGTTCGAAACTTCTGGCGGCCGGCCCGCCATCAGTTCATGATTTTCCCGAGTGGCCTATAGTCTTAATAAGTCTGTGCAACCATGATTTAGAGGATCCTACAAATTAGGTCATATAACAAAATGGTCCATCACCATTTTTTTTTCATTCAATAATCTTCACAAATAACATTAATTTGAGTAAAAAATACAGTCACAACTTAGACAACTTATATGTACCCACATATGTGCTTTCACTTCCGTGTAGTAGTAACCATGACGTTCTGAGGCGTCCGGGGGAACAGTAAAAGATAAGAATTTATAAAAAACAATATAAAATTTACAAAAAAAAATCTTCCTGATATCATGATGGCACGTAATAAAACTATAATATTGTTAGTCTACGTTAATCTTTTGAGGTTACTCGTTCAATTATGAGATATATGTATATATCGAAACCGTTTTACAAATTTATAATAACGTCAGAAGACATATCATACTAGAAATACCACATAAAACTGGTCTCTCGCTTTGTTACCGGCACTATAATAGCCACAATGCAATTTGCATTAAATTACTCATTCATTTCCTATAAATCGTCGCTGTTAGAGTCCTTATTGAAACACCAAGTTACATTTCACTTTTCCTTTTGATTACCTTACCCTATTACCTAATACCCTACATTTGTAAGATTATGTAAAAAAAGGTTAAATTCAGATATTTTTTTTTTTAACAAGATATTATATAGAATATTTTTTAACAAGTACAAAAAAGTTGCCAAGATCAAACAGATGCAATGGGGAATTATGATTAAGTATTAAAATTTGCAGGCTTTCTATGATGAATTTCCTTAAACAATTATATGTTTTATGAGTTAATATAAAGCAATTACATAGATATAACATAAAATTTGTAGGTATTTGTATTATTTCGTATTACAGTCTTATAAATAGCTACTGCATATCATTTAAGACTTGTATGTAATTTGTATGGTATCAACATACGCGAAGGACGAGCGCCTATTTAAATATAATTACGTCTCTGGTCTCTTAATAATGCAGGAAGGTAGAAACGTACACGCTATATCAATATACCATTATAACATATAGCTAGTGTTTTGTACATCTCGGTCATTTTAAATTACCTGTCATCATTAAAGGCCAGTCGTGGC
This sequence comes from Heliconius ricini, assembly GCA_018231645.1. NCBI lineage: Eukaryota > Metazoa > Arthropoda > Insecta > Lepidoptera > Nymphalidae > Heliconius > Heliconius ricini. The sequence goes on along the minus strand of DVQM01001246.1, from coordinate 8,991 downwards.
GCAAAGGCACAAAATGTGACTGTAAAACCGACTGGTAGTGGCTTCAATCCCCACTCGAGGAAGTGAAATATTTATTAACATTTACATTTTCATTTCTTCGCTCTGGTGTCGAGGCAAAGTGCGGCCCTGAGTTCCGCCGCGCAATGCTCGGTGGAAAGAGGGGAACGGAGTGCCTTAAGAATAAGTTCAATCTGCCTACACTGCTGTACGCGGGATACAGCGTGAAGCTGATATGATGATATTAATATTTTTATTTTTATTCCTAACAGCAAATGTTCAAGAAATTTTCCCCAAACGAAGCAGAACTGTCAACTATCACGTTTTCTAAAAAGTTGTTTTATTTTTTTTATTGAACCATATATAAGATCGTATGTACTTAGACAATGACAATTACAGACATACTCGTACACGCAACCAAATGAAGAATAACAAGAAAATTGTGGAATATTATAGAAAACATAATAGAATAATTATGCGTGAAATTGAAATAAACAATGTATTGTTTATTATAGCAGTTTTTATTAAATGTACTTGACAATGCCGTTAAAAATATTTGTTTATAATTTTATGGTTCTTCGAAGCTGAGTAGCGAAACTTACCTTAGAGCTAGATAAATGAAATGTTAAATACTAGCGACCCGCTCGCGGCTTCGCCCACTTGAACCACTGAATTAGTTATTTAATACACTGAATTATGTTCGTGTTTTAATATATATGTATATATTGGTATATTATAATGTATCGCACTAAATATTTTTAATGTGAAAATGAATAGCTTAGATTCATTAGCGTAATTCTTATAAAAATAATCTTACTTAATTACCTTGACCGTGTACCCCGCACGTTTTAGGATAGACAAATAGAACCTGAGAATCTAGTGTCCAGACACTATTTACCTAATAAGACACTCCCGTTCTACACCGTCGAATTAGGATTTAAGGATATCTGGCATTGGATTAAGACCATGCTAAAAGTCTGACAATGGATAGCGTCATTTCTTATATTATTCCTAAGAAAATAGCACACTTTGCAGTAGTCCGTGGTCACGGGTAGATGTTTCCAAAAATTTATAAAAATACAAAATATACGCAAATAATCAGGTTAAAATAGTCTCATCTAAAATGTGTAATAATCGTGAAAATCAAATAGCTTTATAATTTACCTAATACTGCCAAAGTAACCACTAACTAACACCATATTTCCTGACAGTCTTTACCTGTGTTGAGTGTGCATGTGCACAGGAACTTCATTTTTATAACGTAATGAAGGCTTGGCTCTCTGAACGCAACTTTAAATTTCGTGATAGGAAAAATTCTTACCATTTTTACATGTTTCGTCTATAACTCGCCTTGGTACTGACATGAATGTTTCAAGCGTATAGTTGAAGGTCGGTTTAAGGCAAAGATAATTGTCTTCGACATACGGAGATCTTTTTGTTGTTGGTATAGTTTCATATTTAATGAGGGAATTGAACGCACACTCATCTCTTCTTGAGGTTATCTGTTGAAAGATATTGTTTAATTATACAATTCCAATATTTGGTTTCAATAGAACTTTGTGGAGTATTAAGAAATTTAAATGACAATATATTTTTATAAAAAAAAGTCTAAAAATTAAAAAAGTTATATTTATATATGGGTACTTCTTACTTCTTGCCCAATGCATCGGGGTGTCGAAGAGACATCCGTTAAATCATTATACGGCTGATTAGTTACCGGGTGTTTCACCATACCGTTGCAAAATGTCCAAAAATCATCTCTGATAAAGTAGACGCGAGGAGACCTGACAAGCGTTGTTACTATAAGAACTGTAACCCCGGATCTAGGCAACAAAATTAACATAAAAGTATAAAAACGATATTGTCCAGGACCAGTCGGACCAGTCGGAACGCAGGGACACAAGCGTGTGACTGATTACGTGACAGGTTATGGGTTCGATTCTAACTTGAGAAAATGAAATAATTAATATTTTATTTTTTTCTAATAATGTGTCGAGAAAAACTAACATTGAATTCTACCACTTTAGCCGCAAGGCCTTCAAAATTCGGCGGAAAGTGAGGAACGGAGTGTATATAGTGTCTACTAGACTGTCTTTACCACTCCCCTATATGCGATACAGGTGAAGGGAAAAAAAATACAAATTAAGTTAAGAAAATATTATTATACTTAATTTATTCTGTGTTAAGTACCATTTGATCTTAATGAACATAAATTTCACTTTACTATACAAATTATCTGTATGTATAGATAAAGTTATAAAGATGGTGACAAATCAGTATGTACAATTTATCGCTGATAAATTGTTTGTCACTCGTTTAGTAGTAAAAAGAAAAAAAAATAAAAAGACCATTCGGTAAACAAAACTTGAATTATCAAATAGAAAATAGGTTTTTTATGGCACACAAATGAGATAAAAATGTGTAATAAATAATACAGAAAATTAATATATAAAACATGTATGCGGTCTTATTGCTTCAAGCAATCTTTTATGGACAACATTTGATACAAATAAAATGACTTGAAGTAAAACAAAGTAGAATAAGAATATGTGTACATAAGCAAATAAACGATAATAATATGGTAATATAAATCAAACTTATTAAAATTAAAAAAACTGGAAACTCGTAATGTTCATTTTACATGTACCACTCTACTTCTATGTCTTTTATAACACCAATTATTTTCCATGCATGAAATTCAACATATTTGTTAATGTCTCTAGATTGTAATGCATATAAAATTTTAACAATTTAAATTAAACCGTTTGAGTTAATTACTGATATAAAAACGATTAAAAACTGGAATTTATCTGATCTGACTTACTCACTCATCAAAAACATAGCCCACTTCTAGACGACGCAAACGCAAAATCCATCTTTTTAATAAGAGGCAAAAGGATTGTAGAGGATTGAATATAGAAGGGTAAGCATACGCAAATTGCAGCAATATATTTGTTTCTTTTGTGTGCAATAAATTGCCTGGTTAGGCCCTAAGATCTGTTCTACTAAGCAAACTTCCATAAAAACATCATCAAAGAATTTACAAATAGCCTCACCAATACCATTCAATGGCTAGGGAAATCTGTAAGTCGTCAGCATATAGATAGTATGAGGAAATATTTTAGAAAACAGTATTAATAAAAATAAAGAACAATAGAGGAGAAAGTACGTCCCTTTGAAGAACACTCATAGAACGAAAGAAAAATGCTTTGTCATTTTCTTATTCAGATTCAGAAGATATATTAATTTATCGTAAAATAGAGATGATATAATAGTTTACTAAGAGCGATGGTAGTAATATTTTGTCTATATATGTTAAATTATCACAGTCTTTAGAAAACCAGACTGAAACTGCTATAATACGAAAATGCTATAATATGAACTTTGAACTTTTGAGTTTTTGAACAACTGTTCAAAAACTCAAAAGTTCAAAGTTCAAAGTATAGAAAAAATGTGGGAAAAATACAATATGTTGTTATGTACATGATTAGCTTATTTTTTACTTATTAAAAAACCCTCTTTTTCCTTGTAGAATACAAATTGACTTTTTGTTGCTAAACGAGTTTTGTGTAGTATGAACTTATAGATATTTTATATTAATTCACTATGTTATCGTTCTTTTACTCGAAAGGTATATACCGTTTTTGTTATTATTATTATTTTTAGGTTTATTATTGCTACTTTTTTATTTCTCAATTTCACTCCACTGTCTTCTTGTCTTTCCCGCTACTTTGCACTTATCCACTTCCACGGGTTGGCTGGAAGAGATCATCTCTTCTAGAGATAAGTCCACCGTTGTGAATGAAATTTCGAAATGTATATTTGATGCAATAAAGAATATAAAGGTAACTCAACTCGACTTATAGTGACTTTTATATAAATAAATTAAACAATAATGGGCTTACTTTTTGAGCAAACCTGAAGAATTTGAACAATAACCTATATGTTCTCCCGAATTATCGGATGGCTTAGTGGCCAGAGAGCTTTGGCGGTTTCCAAAAGCCGTTAATTCAAATTCTGAAGACCAAGATAACTAATAGTTTTACCTTAAACTTCTCTTCAACATAAATCAATAAATCGCTATCTATAAGGTCTATAAGATCGCTCAACCCAATAAATGTTAAGTACAAACAAAACTATGAGTATTAAATAGACATATATGAATATATTTAAAATTTAAGAGAATCAAAACAGATATCTACTTATTAAGATATATAGCCTTCTTGTTTATTTGTATGAGAGTTTATTATTTATATAAGTGTCTAAATAATAGAAAAAAAATATTACCTGCCACTAGCTATAGCTTCTTTCAACTTTTTTTCCTGATTTTCTATATGAGATATGTAACTTTTTAACGTGTTCGTTAATATTTTGGCATTTTTAAGTATTTGGTCTAGTTTAAATATCATAGAAGTCGACGTAATTGTTGGTGCGATTGCTTCTACTTGGGTACTCTGGAATGGTACATACACACTTTCCTCTGCTATTTCTAGTCCATCAGTGTTTTTAAAATCTTGTGCATCGCTTAAATTTTGTGGCGTAAGATCTCTGCTGAAAATATAAATAAATTATATATTTTACAACAGAACACATACAGAACGGAAGTAGGATTACGTAGGATACGCAAGATTTTTTTTCATTTCACGATGTTTATCAATACTGTATTTTGTGTGATGCAGTTACTAATAGACACCAATAACGTTAACACATACTACAACAAAAATACCACTAAAAGTTGCCGCTTTTCATTCTCAAAAAACATACTAGAACTAGAAAAGGATATCTCTCGTTCAATTTTACGCAAATGATCATCGGCGCAATTACCTCGACTCGATTTCGAGTTATAGCTTTGTTTCTGCATGCGTCATTCTTGATAAATGGCGTTTTATTTTACAACAATAATTTTACTAAATATTTTGTTTGAACAAATCTCTTTTGTTTTTGATTGTATTAGGTTTTTATAGAGTAGTTAAAACTATGATTTCATTTAAAGTGGTGATGACAAAAACACTCACTGTATAATTAATTAATATTATATAGATATAGTCATCCTACTCCTGCTAAACGACTGAATCGATTTTGTTGTATCTGTGTTGTATCTGTGATTTAATGGGTTCCTGGATGTTTTTAAGCTGTAAATGGATCCGGATCCCAGTTGCAATCGGCATGCACTGTTGTTAACTAGCAAAACGAGGAGGAATCAGGAAACAAATAATATAATCATATTCAATAAAAATACGACATTTATTGGGACACCTCAATTCCGGGCACAAAAAAATTGATACCGCGTGGTCGTCGTGGCTCAGCGAGAGGTCACAAACACGTTAGTTGTAAGTTCGATCTCGACTTTAGACGGATTTTTTCTGTATTTACCCGCTTTGGCAGACAAGGTGCGCGTTAAGTCATTAACCGTAGGTTCCTTCTGACTGCCTGCTATATGCGGGAGAGAGAATCTAATAAAAATTGTAGTAGGCTGTTATTAAAAAAAAATAAAAGTACGAGCCAAAGAAATAATTAAACTCTTATCAAGATTTATATGAATAAATCGTTAATATTTGAATATATTTTTTATGTTATTTGCAATAATCGATGTCTTGTTTTCGTATCCTTATATCAAGTATCATATAATGATATATCTCTAGATTACTTGATAAATAAATCATTTGATTAGAAATGTGTGAGGCAGACAGAAGAGAGAATCTAGTATTAAGACACTCGGTTCCCCACTCTGCGCTGAAATCTCGAAAGTGGCGGAATTTAACGCCGGGCCTTGCCATGTTACCAGAGCGGGGAAATGAAAATATTAAATAATTTATTTCCCCCAGCGGAAATCGATCCCACAACCGTCACGTTTAATTATGATAAGACGTACATAACATATACCTATGTAAAAGAACGTAATGTCACAAAAATATATGTGTATAATAAATAATTAGCTTAATGTGTCAATCAGTAGTTTACTCATTTATTATCGTAAATATCCAGTAACAACATTGCACAAAACAATCATAAAACCTTATAGAAATAACGAAAAAGTAGTAAAAAAACCATATTGAAACATTACAGATTAAAGTAAAAAAAAATATTAAAAATCATTATAGCTGTCAGTCAATTCTGTTTATTAAATGAATAATCATAGTTCAAGCGGGCGAAGCCGCGGGCGGACAGCTAGTATTAAATATTTCATTCCTTCGAGTCGATATTTGTATCAAATATGAGGTTAATGCTGTTATAATGCTGTATGCACTATGTATGGCTTTTACAATGTCCCCGTGTGGGTAGGGAAGACTCTATCCCTGAAAATTTTGTAAACACTACGTGACTACGAGGCCGGTCGTGGCGCACTTTGTGGCAGGTTGTGGGTTCGATCCCCACTCGAGGAAATGAAGTATGATAAAGAAGTACCCTGCGCGAGTCAAACCTCTGCTTGTGGCCGTCGATCTCTGAATTGAACAACCGTCGCATTTATATCGCCCGTGTACGGTGTAGGCTGGATCACGACGCGACAGTCTTAATATGATACATGAAGTTTTTTTAAATAACCAAATCATTATTATTTATTTTATACTCACAATTGATATTCTACGGGCGCCAACCATTCCGAAACCTAAGACAGATGAAAAAAATCAAATTCTGATATTAGTTTTCTTAAAATTAAAGTACCTAAACATTAATTATTTCGTCTATTTGCTTGCATCTTTTTTTTGTTATCACTGTTCCAAAATTTCAAATAGTAACTTTTTTATTTTTTTAAGAAATCTAAACATAAATGCGAAAAAAAAATCGCTTTTTCTTTTAACCATTAAAAAAAATATATATTTTGACTATTTTTTACTTATGATATACCGAATGATAAATGACTAAGACAAGAAGACAATAATTGTTTTTAATGGCTAATAAATCGCTCGCAACCTGTGCGCTATTGACTACTCTAATCTTTAAAAGATTTTATTTTGTTTTTTCATTTTGGCGAAATTTATTTAATTTGACGTAATTGTTATAGATAATTATGTGGAAAAAACACACTCTTCTCTTACATTCAAAAATCACCTTTTCTTGTAGTTGTAATATATTGTTTGAACAATACGTAAACCAATAAATATTAAGGTTTCGCTCTCCAAAACAAAAAAAACGCGCACCTTATACGATCACTTTGTTGTCCGTCTCTCAGTCTGTCAGTGTTCGTTATTTTGCCGTGTAAACAGGTTTTAACATGCCGTCGCTGGCTACGTGCGGGCCCTACCTTATCGCCATCCGAAAGCACAAAATTTCAAAAATTGACCTAATGTACCAGAAATTACCTATCAACAATGTTGGACCCTCGATTTAGAATGAGATTTCTTGCTCCTGAAAATTGCGAACTGAAACAATAACAAACAGGGTAAGACCTCTACGAAATTATTATTATGAATATTATGTGCCGTTTTATAACTATTATGAAGAACTTGCCTCGACAAATCCTGTCATTGCAGAAGATCTTAAAAGCTCAATCGCTGTGTAATTAGATAGTTATGCTTGGTGAAGGTCTTCTACCTAGAAACCAGAGCCTGGTTTCTAGGTAGCAGAAATGGTGGGCAAATCATAAGTTTAATATAGCCAGTTTTTTTTTAAATATGGGTCGGTCATAACGGTCATATATATATGACCGTTCTCATCTCTGCGCTGGTGCACCCCAGTGTCAGCACGACCTATTTGATCGCATACAACGCAGAGCCGTTTTGAATCGTTGGGGACCCAATGATCTGCAAAGGGCTCGACACTTTGGCTCTGCGTAGAGACTCGCTATGCGTTCTTTATTTATCGCATTTATCATAGGATGTTTTCTGGGGAATTGTTTGACTGTTGCCTGCCGCCGAATTTTCTAATCACATAGTACGTAACAAACTTAAATACCATCCACTCTATCTAGATACGCGGCACTCCACCGCTGTACGGTTTTGTAGGAACTACCTTCCACACGCCGCGCAACTGTGGATTGGCCTACTTGCGGTAGTGCTTCCAGGTCAATATGATTTCTGTACCTTCAAAAGGCGGAACAAATAATAATCACAAGGTGCGAACTTCAAATTTCGGAACAAATAATAATCACAAGGTGCGAACTCTGGACTATGGTAGGGTGAGTAGTTGATGTCTTCAAAGCCTCAATCGTTTAATAAGGAATTTAATCACAGTATTGTGCTCAATTTTCTTCAAAATTGTCACGTCAGTCATTTCACTTGTTAACTAAGGATAACTACGCGGAGAGGTTCAAAAGTTCGTGGAATGAAGAGGATGGAGTGGGGATAGGAGCGCTCGCTTAATGTCATACTACTTGGGGACTCATTATTAGTATATAAATAGAGTTTCAGCCCTGTTGCGTCGTTCGTTTACGAACACTCGCCTGCTAAAAAAACTATGAAAAAAATTGAACACCGTGTCGTGATAAAATTCCTTACCAAGCAAGGAGAGAATGGCCAAACCCTTTTAAATAAAATGCAAGCCGTTTATAGGGAGAATTGCCCTGGTACATCCGTTATTTAAACCTGGTCGAGAGTCAATTGAAGACGACCCCTGCTCTGGACGGCCAGTTGAGGCCACCACGTCCTATATCATCGAAAAAGTTAAAAACTTGTACTGGAGAACGCCCTTTTGAAGAAAAAACAGTTATCTGCATTAGTTGGACTATCACATACCACAGTTCTGCGGATCCAACATGATCATCTAGGTATGACAAAAGTCAATGCAAGATGGTTTGACAAAAGTCAGGTACCAAGAATGCTCACACCGTTTCACGAACAAGCAGCGCGTCGATGCTTCTAAGAAATTTTTGGAGTTGTGTGGAGATAAACCGGCAAAGATTTTACATTGGATTGTTACTGGAGATGAAACATGGGTCACCATCACTTTGAGCCTGAATCACAACAGGAGTCTATGCAAAGGTGTAAAAAAGGCACACCACTCCCAAAGAAATTCAAGGTGTCACAATCGGCTGGAAAGTTGATGGCTACTGTTTTT
>DVQM01001245.1:0-12679 GCA_018231645.1 Heliconius ricini | reverse complement strand
AATGACGTGAAATTAGTTGCACAAGAAATATTTATAGGAAAAACTATTTATCGCCCACAACCTTGTGTACGTGAATTTGAGATAGAAAGTCTCAGTTAGTAACTTTGATCAACAAAGGCAGTGTTAAATTTCGCTACTCAACGCACAATGCCTCCAAATTCAGTGGTAAATGGGAACGAAAGTTTCTTAAACAAAACGAAAAGTCTTAAAACTAGATTCCAGGTTTTTCTACCTACTGCAGCGTGAAGCTAAAAAAAACATAATTTTGAAAAAAATAATCTTTTAGTGTTTCACTACGAGTATACTCCCTAACCTACGTACACGCTAAATTCATACTTTCTAAGTCCAGTAGTGTCAATTTTAAAAGAGTTTTATTTTATAGATTTATCTCTATTGACTTTATTTAAAAATTATACACTTGGGTACTAAATTCGTTCTTTTTGTGCAAAAAGCGTTCCAAGACGAAGAAACGACTCTACCTCCGTCTTGAATTGTTTTTAAAGAATTTCTATTATTTTATACTATTCAACTGCATCACAGCCAGTTATATCTTGAAAGAAGTTGTTAACAGAACAGTTTAAAGTCAGAACGGAATAGAATCTCAGAACTGTGAGTAAAATTAAAATTAAGTTATACAAAGTTAAAACATTCTAGTACAGTGATGTTGATGTTGATTCTGTTAGAATAGTTGTCAGGTCATATTCACGTTAAGGTAATTTTGATTAATCTATACTAATACTATGAAATTGAGGGGTCTAATGAAACTAATGGTTCGAAATGACAAAAACAATTGTGTTGTGTAGTCCATTTATCGAAGAATCTTATAAGCTACATATATATGATGATGTATGCATACGAATATTTCATTATGCTACCCGTTTCTATGTAGCCGATTATGCCTGTAGTCCCAGTTACTTCGGCTCTTACAATTACGTGTAAATTTTTGTATACCTTCACTTTGCGTCCCGCACACGGCAGGATAGGCAGAGGGACTCTAAAACCTAGTTTTAAGACACTCTGTTCCCATTAAGACTTCTAATTCTGACTTTTCGCCAAATATTTTAGAAATTGCGTGTTGAATGGCGGAACTCAACGCAATTAAAATCTACTATATGTAATATAGGGTAACGCAACGACACTTTTCACACTAACTTCACTCTTTGGTTTTTGTAATTTCACTTGTAGAGTTTGATACACTGAATACAAAAAATGTAATATTAAGTAAATACCACTTAAATTAACATAAATTTTAATTAAAATATACCATCTATTCGCTAATTAAAATGAATTTTGTTTAAAAATGACGCACGTACAGTAAATATCTCTTAAGTGTTCTTTGCATTCAACCAAGACCACGCCATGAGTGGTCCTTGACGCCCCTTCTATTATTTTATAAGGGGCTTTTACAATTTCGAACGGGACTTAAGAAAAAATATGGAAAATGGAAAGATTTTTTTCCATTCCGTGTTATTAATTATGAGGAGATTTGAAGAGTTTGTGTTGTTATGCATTTTTTTAAATGGATAATCTTTTTTTTGCCATGTTCACATGATGGCATTATGTGTTCAGTGGCGGACTCCTGCGCCACGACTGGCCTAAATTTGTCTTAGTTTATTTCTCAATGTGGAGTAAAAAGCGAAAGCTTTAGAAAAATATTACCAAACTCTCTATCCTTTACCTGCTCTCCTCATCTACTATTTTCGAACTACAGTACAAAAAACTTAAATTCCATAATTAATTCCGCAGCCGCGCTTTAGTTATTCAAGGCGTGCCCTTATAAAAAATGAATAGGCCCATATTTAGCTATTCAGGCGGCTGAATACCTTTTTGTGGTGCTCAAAAACCCTTGCATTAATATAAATTACTGTTTTGGCTTAGTGGTCGCTAACTACACAGTTAGCTCTCGGCATAATGGCGGTGATAATTGATTCAAAGCTTTTTGCAAGAAAAGGTTGCTATATATACACGCAGGACAGATTACTTAAACAAAAAAATGAAAAAATATTGAAGAAAATAGTGGCGCGGTGGCATAAGCGTGCGACTGTAAACACGATAGATTGTAGTTTCGATTCCAACACGTAGGAATGAAATATTTAATAACTTCATTCCACTACTCAACACGCAAATTTTCCAGAATTCGGCGGAAAGAAGGGTTGGATTCGGCGGAAAGAAGGTGTTTTAATTGGAAAGGAGTATCCTCAAACTAGGTTCCCAGGTTCCTCTGCCTACCTTGTTATATGCATACAGCGTAAATCTAAAAAATATAGACGTTTCTATATATATTTTTCAGGTGACTTATATTTACAGGATATAGGATTCAGTGTATTGACAGACGTTACAGTGCAGGTAATAAATGGCTGTAATAGTGACTACAGATTTTCTTAACACCTGGTTCCCTCTGCATAACCTGATATGAAGGATACAGCGCGATGATAACAAAAATATAAAATCTAGATAAAAAAAATCATAACAAAAAACAGTATATATATATATATATATTATAATCTTTATTATTACTAAATATGTATGTTATATTATGTATATGCCTTTAGGCTAATATATACGTTCATGTTTAAATTAAAATATGCTACTGTATTTATATCACAAGCTAAAATATTTTATTGTATTATATTAGAAATTTTATTATAATATTATATTGAGGCCGTTCTGGCACAGCGGCACATCTGAATGTAAACGCGACAGTTGTGAGTTCGATTCTCACCTAGGAGAATGAATTATATTAATATCTTTGCTTTGGTAACTAATACGACAAAGAACGGCATCGAGTTCTATAAATAGACAAGCAATGTCTCGAAAAACAAAAAAAAGAGCCTTGGTTTGGCTGTGTCATGTACACGGCCGTTTGAAGTACGTGAAAAGTATGACACTGTTCGTGTCACTGGCCCTTAATTAATAAAGTTATTAGATGTAGTAACACGCGATACCTGTAGGTTATACCTATCACCTAATATGTTTTAAGAGTTTCAATACAAAACAAGTTGAACTCGCTGCGTAGTCAGGCATTGCGCAGTTTTGTGAGACATCAACACTAAAGTCTCCAACTATCGTAACTGGTGTAAGTCCAGACTCGGGTATTATATATATTAGCGATGTTCTTGGAATATACTATTCTCTCTCTCTTTATAACATAAAGACTTTAATTTTTGCGAACGCTGTGCCCGTGTGCATGTGCACATAGCACGGGTACACATTTAAAAATGCCATTGGCCTTTACGTTTACTAAACATATATCACCAGCTTTTGCGTCCTTAATTTCCAAATGAATTTCCGACATTTCCACCGGCTTTGCGACTTGTTGATGATGATAAATTTCGATAAGATTGTAAGATTCGACAGAAAGTGGGGAACCTAGGTATTTTAATGGTAACGTGGTGTCTTAACACTGGGCCTAATGTTGAGCCCCATGCGTGGGATTACAGCATGAAGCTAAAAAATATGTATTTTTATATTACTTACATTTTTACCAGTCGTGGCGCAGGGGCACAAAGTGTGACTGTAAAACCGACTGGTTGTGGGTTCGATCCCCACTGAAGGAAATGAAATGTTTATTTAAATTTACATTTCCATTTTTTCGCTCTGGTGTCGACGCAAAGCGTAGCGTTGAGTTCTGCCACTCGGAAACGGAGTGTCTTAACACTTGGTTCCTACTCCACTGTGTGCGGGATACAGCGTGAAGCTGATTTAATTTTGATTTTTACATTTTTGTAGTGTTATTCAACATTTAGGAAAGAAAAAGAAAAATAGTTTTTAGAAAGGCGCAGTAAATCCCGCTACGTTAAAAAAAATATGTTTTCTAAAAAGTATTTAAGATTTCTTCAATCCAAACCAGTAGTTTCTGAGATAATAGTGCTTACCAAACAAACTCTGCAGCCTTGTAATATTAGTATAAATTATAAATGTATTTTAAATATGCATATTTAAACAATGATTTAACACAATAATGGATATGACCACATTTGCATTCATCAAAAAATATTGGAACAGATAAAGTAGAGCTTTCAAAAAGCTTTCGAATATATTATTATAATAATTTATTACAAAAATTATATTTACAATTCACGTTCACATGATATTTTTGTTGTAAAAGGTAAGGTAAGGTTTTTGTTTGGTTAGGGTTAATTGCATGTGTCAATTAATTAATTAAGTTTCTAATTTAAAGTCACTTAAGCAAGAAATATGTATCGTCCCATGTACCAGGAGGTGACTGAATACTCTTTGTTAACGCCAATAAAGAAAGGTAACTGTGAGAAAAATAAACATAGTATTATATTTTTTATTTCTTTACTGTATTGTTAAGCGTGGTTGTCAGAGGAAACCTAGTGTTAAGACATTCCGTTCCCTACGCAGCACAATTTCGTGACATTAAATCGCGGAATTCCCAATAGAGCGAGCAAAATTTTAAAAATCGTATCTTTTTTATTTAATTGTTAAGTGAGAACGGAATCTAAAACTGTGGTGCTTTGAATCAAAACAATAGCCTGAACGTTAACACTATATATTATTTTTTATATTATTTAATTATATTTGTTCATCGATTTTTATTATTTCATACATTCACACACAGAAGCCTCGTTCGTGCAAATACATCTTAAGGGCAGGGGCCCATTTTGGTACCAAAGTGTTTGATTTCATCTTTTCTTTGTGAAGTCTCCTTAGAAAGTTACGTATTCACGAACCGGAATACATTTTCCTTAAGCTTCACGTAGATATTATTTATATAGAGATATCCATATAGATTTGGCTGATGGATAGGTTTATAACATATATTAGAAGTTTGACGGCATCCCACCCCCACCCACACTCTACTTCCCACTTTCTGCCGCATTCGGGGTGCTTTTCGTTTTGAGTGGCGGAACAGAGCGCCGCGCTTTTATCTCGACTTTCTTATTCAGTTTCCTTTAGTGAGAATAAAATACACAACCTGGCGTATTTTACAGTTTCACGCTCGTACACCTACGCCGCGACTGGCCTGTATATGTTTCGTTATAATATTTTACTTTACAAGTATAAATATAGATCTTTACTTCTTATTAATGTTTTCTTCTTATACTAATGATAGTAGTAAAAAAAGTAATGCATTTGAAAAATATACAATATATTTGAAACTAGCTCTACCATACGTTACCTATTGAAATCTGTACTAACATTCTTTAAACGTATTCATCCAAATCACACACATACCTGTATAATAAATTATATAAAGCACTATTGACTGTGAAATTTATTACTTACATGTTTCCCTCCCTCAACTCAGCAAGTTGCTTTAATAAAATGCACGAGAGTCCATCTGCAGGACGATATTAGGTTGGAAATTTAAAAATTACATATTCTGGAGTCATCTGACGCTATGATAGTATAGTATATAGTATATAAGTTTTAAAATTTTTGTGTCTAAGTTTTAAAATTTTATAAATTAAATTTACTATGACGCGTGAGCGCGACGGTTGTGGGTTCAAAATTAAAAAACCGATACTTCTATTTTTTACTGATAAAATTGCCAGAATTCTTATTGTTGATTGTAAAAAGGATTATATTAACTTAAAAATTGTGAATATTCTACTCGATTTATTTATTTATTTATTTTTCTCTCTTTTTTCGATCTTTTTTTATTTTTCTATTCTATTCTTATTTCTCCTCTTTTCTAACTTCACACAGCAGAGCTATACATAGAGTGAAAAAAAAGCTGTTGAAAGAATATGGATAGTTAACGGTCGATTATTTGATCATCAATTATTGATCGATTATCGATATATTAATTAATTATCATCTATTGTCTATGGCCTGAAGTCCACAGGTTGTAATCCGTATATCGTGTAATACACAGTCCGTTATATCATTAAGCGTTATCCGTAAACCATAATTAAAAGTCTGAAGTACTAGTCCGTAGTCTGTAGTCCGTAATTCGTAATTCATCATTCGTAATACTTAATTATTAACTTTTAATCCTTAATTTTAACCCTTATCCTTAATGGTTAATCCTTAATCCACAAAACTCATCCTTAATCTTTACTTGGCAATCTTTACTTCAAAATCTATAATCCTTAGTACTTAATACGGACTTATTAACCTTTAATTCTTAAACTTTAATCTTTTATCCTTCATCTGTGTTTGTCAATTCTTAATCTATAATCCTAGTAATTATTAAGGATAAGTCTTAGTCTTCAGGCAATAATCATGAATACCTGATTTGAAACCAAAACCTTTAATTCGTGACGAGCAATCGGTAGTCGGTAGGTTCAAATCTTTTTGTAAGTGGCGGAACTCACTGCCGTACTTTTTCTCGACACCAGAGCGAAAAAATAAAAATATAAATGTAAATGAGTATGTCATTTCTTCGAGTGGGGATCGATTATCGATCCACAACCAGCCAATTTTACATTTACACTTTGTGACACTTCGCTATGACTGGCCTCTAAAAATATAAATAAAAAAGAAAAGGCAAATACCTATTTAATTTGAAAAAACTTTTTTGGGGATGTATTGCTAACATGAGGTATCGTACATGCCGCGAGCACGTTTGCAATGTACTCGAATTCGGGATATGGAAGGTCTAAGGATGTTTGAAGGGTTCATAATGGGTCCACCCCTTGAATGTAACCAACTTCGAAAAAATAGAGTTTTATATTGTTAGTTATTTGTATTGTAGCTGTAAAATGACCTGAGATTACGATTTTAGTTATTATACTTGTACTTACGGAAAGAAAGGGTAAAACGGGGACACGAGGTACAACAGGGTTACCTTCAACTACATATACAAGTAACTATTCTCACTAGCCGTGATTTATTTTGGCTAATAAATACAATGCAACTATATTGCATCACTCTCCCAGTGGCCAACGGGCCTACTGCGTGCGTTTATTTTGTATATAACACAAAACTACTTTTGCTATATTTTCAACTAAACATACTCGTACACGTAAAAAGGAATGTGTTTTGATTATTATTTACATTTTTGTATATTTCTACTAACATAATGTATTTATATGTTATGATACAATCACTTTAAGTCCACGGGGCACGATTATTTACTTTAATTCTCTGCAAAAATAAAATTATAAAAACGAGAGCCAGTTACGAGCGAAGTAATGCTGAAATCCAAATGATTGGTAAAAAAGAAACTCAAAGAAACAAGAGTTTAAAAAACTCACAGAGTTTGGTCTCCACTCGAAGCAATGAATTATTTCCTCGCTTTAGTAACCAAGAAGAAGAGTGGCGTTTAGTTCCGTTACTGAACACGCAACGTTTTGAAAACTGAACGGAAAGTGAGGAACGGAATGTTTTTATACTAGGTTCCCTGCACCTACCGTACTGTAAAGGACACAGCGTGAAGCTTCAAATTTGCATTTATATACACCACAATAGACCCCTCATCTAAGTACTCATCTGTTTTATTTATATACGATTCAAGTTAAAATCTCTATGTCTAATTAAATTTGTAAGCTTTTAAAAATATTTAAGTTAGGGCTAAGTGCACGTTTGCGAACTGCTTGAGAGTTTTAGGGAGCCCTGAAGTGCTTTTAATGGTTATTACTATTCTCCTTCCTAGATTTATTGGTTTTTTATTTCAATGTAATATAATATTATTTTAGCAAATATATTTTGCAGTACTCCGTGTCTACCCATGACGGACTACTGCAAAGTGTTCGAAGCGTTGTGTTCAAACGTGGGTTTCCAAAAATATATATTCCTAAATATGCGCGATTAATCCGGTTAACATATTTCACTAAATAAAGAAAAATATAAATAAATAATAATATTATAATTACAAAAGAACAATCGATACAAAAATAATATATTATTTAATTTTATTTATTCGCACACCCATATCTCTCAAAATTTACCGCTTCTTATCATTCGTGTCTTTTCTACTATACGTGACACAGATTATTTTGCGCCTGTCATCGCAAAATCAGGCCATTTAATTAAAAAAAAAAAAATTAATCGCACAAAGTAAATTGTGTAGTTCATTGTAATCTACGCGAGATATTTCTGTAAATGTTAAAACTTACTAAATAGAGAAACAGTAGGTTTTTTCTGACTACAAAGTATATTTATCCATATAACGTGATTCAAAATTTTAATATCTACGTCAAATTTAACACTGTAATTAGTGACTACACTTTACTGGTACTATATACGTATGCAGTATTTACGCTCTTATTGGCAAAAATAAGGAATCCGTTGTTTTTGTAAACTCGTCAGAGGGACTGAATAACAAGACACTGCGTTCTTGTCTTTTCGCCCAATTTTCGAGATATTGATAAACGAAACTTCAAGTCGCGCTTTCGCGAGTCGCGTTGTCTTGTCATCATAGATCATAGTCACACTCATAAGATTAATTATGTAAATAATATAGAAATGAATGTCCAAAAAATATTTATTATAATTCAACGCGGACTTCCTGAAACTGTCCGTTTGTGAATGCTAAAAAAAAATGTTTAATTCAAATGTAAATTTCCCATACATTTAGATTCAAATGACTACAACTGTTCTGAAAATATTATTTTCACTTTACTCCTGAATTTTTACTTTTACACAGGATTTATGGAGATCTCTTTTTTATCTTTTTTTATTTGTTTTAGGTATATTCGCTTGGTTAGTTGGTGCAGGTTCGATTTAGAAAGGTAATATTGGTTAAAGTCCTCGCGGCGCACTCCGCCGTTCGATATATAATGTCGCAAAATTTAGGCGGATATTGAAGAATGAAGTGTGAGTCTGAATTAGGCTAGCACTTCCCTACTCCACTATGGCTACTGGTAAATAACGATTTGGAAAGAATTTGACTTTACATTTCATAGCTGTTGGTGCAATTCTTGCTTCTTTATAGCCGTTAATGACATAATTAGGCAAGCATAGCGTTAAGTTACGCTACTCATTTTACAAAGTATCTAAGTAGGCGAAGAGTGAAGAACGACATATCTTATTTCTAAGTTCACTAACTACACTGTAATTTCCGAAAGATGCGTAAAAACATGTTATTCTACCATGTAATAAGACTATGATATTTTTGGTAACCGGTAGGGCTTCGCTTATAGTGTTTCCAAATATTCTTGAAATCGACACCTTTTCAAAATACAATAAACTAATCCGATTATTAGTAGAAAAGATACTAAAATTGAAATTAAGGCCAATTGTGGCGCAGGGGCACAAGTGTGGGACTGTAAATGTGACAGGTTGTGGGTTCGATTCCCATTCGAGTAATTGAATTAATATTTAATATTATAATTTCCTCGCATTTATAACGAAGTATTCAATACGCAATGATTAAAAAAAACACTAGGTTCCTTCTGACTTCCCTGCTATATGCGAGATACGTGACGCTCAAAAAAAATAAAGCGTAAGTCGTGTTTGCAAAGCATATACAAGAGCATTCATTCATTGAATACTTCATGAAAATCTCATTTTGGGAAATCTTTTTGTAGCAATTCTCAAGTTTATAATATTTTTGGTTTAAACATTTTACGTTATTTCTTAAGCCTAAAATTAAAATGCCTCTAAGCATTTTCTGTCGGAAAAAGTAGATACACAGCCTCAGTTTCGCTCTTTAAAATGAAATATCAAAAAGTAAGTGGAAAGTGAAGAATGTAATAAATATTTTTATATTCTCTCTAGGATAAATGATGGATGTATATAAGTTGTAGATTTGTTTGCTGTAAATAAAAAAAACAGCGCAAAGTAAAACAAAAACCATTTTTACTATAATAAAAAATAATAAATAATTTTTGATACTAACCAATTAAAAAAACATGAACACAAGGATTAAAAATGATTTACAAAATGAACTCATATTTGCCGCATATTTCGTTATAAAATGCAACTTTCTAGTGTAATTTGCTATAACTTTAGTAACGCTTGTTCACGTAGAAAGTTTCACGTTGCAACTTTGTAAGTCCTATTTCACGTATAAACTATTGAGCTTATTTCTGTTTTATTTGCGAGCTTTTTCTATGTAAAGTTAATGTAGTGTTTTTTAAAAGCTCTCACGGGAATATGTTCTTCTGTGGAATCAGTTTTAGTTGCTTTATTTATTTTTTTAGCTTCACGCTGTAACCCGCATATAGCAGAACTGGCAGAAAGAATCTAGAGTTAAGACGCTCCGTTTCTGCTTTCCATTTTATTTTCGTTTTAAATGCTTTTACTAGAGAGATGGAAATAAAGACCATTTCATCCCTCGAGTAGTAGTCGAACCCACGACTGACACATTTATAGTGAGACGATGTGCTGTAAGAGAACAGGTGATAAAGCCAACGCGAATGAAACTACAGGAATAATATAGTTTCATTCGTAAACTCATATCGTTATAAATAAATGTATTTCACGCGCCGCCGCAAACTATGTCTTAAACTACGTAAAATTAATATTACAGTTAAAAATATATTACAGGTGAATGGAACCTGGAAACTTGTGTAAAGACACTCCAACACAATTCACATTAGACCACGCCCGTTTGCCAATTTCCGCTAAATTCTGGAGGCATTGTGTGATGAGTGGTGGAACTCAGCGCTGCGCTTTATCTTGGTACCAGAGCAAGGAAATGAAGATATGAAGTATAGGAAATATAAAACATACACATGCTTATACAAAAACAAATGTGTATGAGATAAAATCGACTCACTTCAAAAAACCACATCAAAGTAGATAAATTGTATTAAAATGAAATGCATATTTTAAATATCGTACAAAATATTTACATCATTAATATTATGTTATGTTTTTATATTTTAGGGCAGTACGAGGCACAAGCGTGTAACTCTGAACGCTACAGGTCGTGTGTTAGATTCCCACTTAAAGAAATGAAATAATAATATTAAAACATTTTCTTATGAGTTCTGATATCGATGTAAAGCACGGCGTTGAGTTCTGCCACTCAACATGCAACGCCCCTAGATTTCGGCGGAAAATGGAAAGCGGGGTGGGTTAATACTGGGTATTGACACTCCACTTGGGTATAATACAATAGTGTGGCTAAGATTCTCATTTTAACTTCACGCTGAATCCCTCAATAACAGAATAGGCAGACGGAACCTAGTGTTAAGACACTACGTACTTTTAGGAGATGGAGGAAAATGAAAATAAAATCGGCAAAATGCGAGTCGGACTCGTCCACCGAGGCTTCAGTACTGGTACTGAAGCCTATATGGCTGGCTATATACGTGTACGACATTTCCAGAAAAATGGTCTTGATAGACAAACAGACAGACAACAAAGTAAGCCTATAAGAGTTTCATGTTTATCGTTTGAGGTACGGAATCTGAAAAAGGAAAATATACACTAATATTACAAAAAAATATATTACCACACGTTGTGTTCTTGTCCCTAAACTTATTAAATTAATATAATATAAACTAGACTAAATTTTTGCTACTTTCTTTCAATTTTTTTTTATATTATTTAAAAAAAAAACGAATCCAAATACATTAATTAATACATACATTCCGCTATAGGACCATCAATAAAACAATACAACTTTTAGTGTGAACGCTAAATCGAAATTTTGAATTTTGATGCAATTAATCAAGAGCTTATTTCTGAGGGTTCTAAGGCGATAAAATGCAAATTTCTAAACTCAGGTTTACTGTAATTTAAAGTACTGCGTTAACTTTTGCTAACGTTTACTTAAGACAGAATATCAATGTTCATTTTATTTAGCTCAATAGTTTTATTATAATTTAATTTAAAGATACGAGGTTAAATAATTATTTATTCAAGTTTGCAAAAAAAAGGTTCTGTAATCTGTTTTATTATGTAAATAAAATTGTGTGTTTATTTTAGTGGAAACAGAGTGTCTTATCACTAGCTTCTCCCTGACTGCCCTGCTGTGCAGGAAAATTCATTAAGCTGAAAAAAATAAAGCATTTAAAATCTAGCTCAGCTCTAACTTATTTCAAGCGTTTCATTTAACAAATACCTTCAATGTTGTTTCATTGTAGAAATGAAATTTAACTTAGCAACGTTAATGTGAATTAGTTTAAAACTCATTCCCGTTTGGTAACAAACTACTCCATGTGTACACAACCTGACAATCAGAGTTAGTTGAGTAATTAAGAATACACAATTACACAGTTTTATGTATAGGAATCTTTATTTATTTTATTTTCAAAGTGTATTACAGATGCTTGTTCCATATCTATCTTGATATAATTTCGCACCCTTATCATCAATATCGCTTAAATTAATATTGTTTTAGCTTCACGCAGTATCCCGCACATAGCACCCTCTGAATTCCCGTCAGCGTATACCTAGTATTACAAGTCTCCGTACCCCATTTTAAGCCCAATTTTCGAAGTATTCGTGTCACATAAACCTTTGACTATATAATATTTATTTTTATTTGAATTTTTTATAATCTAGAGCAGAAAGCTTTTATGGTGTCATCAAAGTTTACAACACTACTTTATAGAGGCTATTATAGATTAATTTGTAACAGATTGTGACTGTATTGTTGGTGTGTTATTATTTGAATTTATTGTAGACAACATCGAGTCGCAATCTCTGACCGTAAACGCTATAGTTATAAATTAGATGGGGAAATTTATTTTCGTTGCTTGGTATTGCCCTTGTAAAGGACGGTGTTGAGTTCCGCCTATAAACACACAATGTTCGAGGTATTTCGCTAATGTTACAGAAAAAGAGCAAGGGCAGAAAGTTGAGAATATAA
>DVQM01001244.1:0-12680 GCA_018231645.1 Heliconius ricini | reverse complement strand
ATCTACTCTACTGTGTTTTGAAATCTGCAATTATTTTGACCATTTTAAAGGGCATCAAGTCCTAAGCTGCACCAGGCATCAAATACCCTAGCTACGCCACTGCTACAGTGACTGTAAATGTAAAGTGTTATTAAATATTCTCTTCATAATTTGCATTAAAATTGAATTACTGATTTTGACATGTTAAAAAACATTGAACATATTTGACTTATCTTAGAATTACTGTTGAATTGATCTGCAACATTGTCACAACATAATAATAATATTTTAATAATAAAACTATTTTGTTTTTGTTGGTACACAGGAGGTAGAACCAATGTATAAGGAGTCCGACCATATCCATATTATAGCTTTGAGTAATGCTTTGAGTGTTGGTGTGAGAGTGAAATACATGGACCGTGGGGAAGGAAGTCAGGTATATTATACATAAATACTCTATGAATATCCCAAAAATATGACTAAGATTTTTGTTTTATTTGTAAAGTGTTATTCCACATTTAGGAAAGAAAAATGCTTTTTTAGAAACATTAAATTTTGAATGCAACAGGGATTTGAACCCACACTTCTTGGAAATCGTCCAAGAGCTCACTAAGACATGCATTCTCACGAAGCTACGTGGAATTTCTTATACGCTTTTTATGTTCGGAGATCAACATCATATTTTTTCAAAAATGATGTCCAACACTCTTAAAAATATCTCTATGGGCGTATGCCCATGAGCCTAGCTGAGCAACATTTTCAGCCCTCCCTGGAAAATATCGCAAGGAACAATCGGATATGAGTCTGAAAATCTCGTTTGTCGAATGTTGATAGATTGTGGATCAACTCAAAATATATGACCTCTATTTTCGTCTTGTGCATTGCTCAAAAGATGGGAACAGTGGAGGCCATTGATGGACAAATCTTTGAATTATAATATTGTCTTCTCTATACTCTTAATTTTGTATAATAAAGCATCTATTTAAAAAAAAGAATGGCAGAAGCACTGTTATTAAGTAATAATTATAGATTATTTTAACTTTTCGTTGTTGATAAGACATAGAGCAGCGTGGAATTCTGTCGCTAGACGCACTATGAAGTGGATAATCTCTATGTACATTGTACACTGCTATATGCGGAATGTGAGTGATGAAGATAAAAATATGCCTTTTATTAATTTGCATTTCTTTTCTTACAGGTAATAGCTCACGATTTTCCGGAAGGTTCTAAAGCTCTTGTGCATCTGTTGTACCGACCTGGCCATTATGATATACTTTATGCGTGATTCTGTCATGCATTTCATATATATTAAAGTTAATTATCATACTCAATTGTAGTTTTATTTATCCATGTTTTTAGCAGAACAAGAGGAATATGATATGATTTTATGTCTATATGTATAAAATTAAACATAAAATGTTGGACGAATTATAATGGTTGAGGTATAATATGCCCAGTATTAAATATAAAAATACAATATCAATATATATATATATATATATATAAAATTCCGCCATATAGCGGAATTACTACATGATTTTGAATTGTGCAATAATTTTTGTATGTAATCATAAGGTAAGTTTATTATTATTTATGTTATAATTAGTAAAGTAAAAAGAAGAAAAAGTAGTTGCTGGATTCTACTTTTAAAAGATTTGAATATACAATTTATTTAAAAAATATAGTAGAATTTCACTAATGGCGGCACTTTTAACAGAAAGTGGCAGGACAAAAAATTTCCAGGTTAATGGATTGTTTAGTTAATTAATTAAATAAATAAAT
This sequence comes from Heliconius ricini, assembly GCA_018231645.1. Classification (NCBI taxonomy): domain Eukaryota; kingdom Metazoa; phylum Arthropoda; class Insecta; order Lepidoptera; family Nymphalidae; genus Heliconius; species Heliconius ricini. Next base: position 10,919 of record DVQM01001244.1, on the reverse strand, counting down.
ATGTTTTGTGTTAATGATCTACAGGTTTTTATCATAGTGTGTATATTATACCAAAAATAGTCCTCTATACTTTATTACTGCCTATCTGTATGGCTGTCAAACGCAGGCTCACAAAATACAAAAATAAAGACAATAAAAAAATAAGGACCATCCAAATAGTGGTCAGGGCTTAAATCAAGTGAAAATGAGCAGGAGGTTCAACACAAGGAAAAACGAGACTCATAGTAACTAAGCGGAAACATTTCATATGCAAGACATATAGGCAGACCATACAAAAGACAGGGGCAATACAAAAGATTGATGAATGAGAAAAGTTCGAGGAGCCTACGCTTAAAGGACCCACGTCAAATCCAAAGACCCAAGTCCAACTCAAGAATTACAATAAATAACGCTATTAAGATACTAGACAGTAATTTTTTTTTTAATAACAATGTTTGAAGTTTGAGTTGGCATCATTATTATTATTATGATCTTTACATACTTTTAAACAATTATTAATTGAGGTATGTTGTTGTACAAATTGTAGTCTTAGTTCAAGCCAGATAATGAAACAATTTAAATTATTCAAGTGTCAGTTTGTGTCATTCTCGTTTTACTTAAACAGCATTGAAATTTCAATTTAGCACAAGAAAAAAAACTTATATATTCTTATAAGAAAATAACAACATACTTAATCTAAATAATATTTATTATTAACTTCCAAGAATTAAAATACTGAACCTTAGTTACATGAAACTGGAATTAGTTACAAAAATATATGCTATTAAAATAAAAAAAATTACACTTCTCTGCAAAAATAAACACCATCTGGTTCTCTTTTAGGTTTCATCCCAGCGAAGAAGGCTTTTATATCCTCTTCCTTTACTATTTCTTTTCTATCTTTAAAGCTTTTGAGGAAATCAAGAAGTTTGTCTCTCATTTTGTTATACTCTGTTAGTGCATTAATTTGTTGTATACGGTCCAAAGAAGACAGTGCTTCAAGACCTTTTTCATATTGAGTAAGAGGCTTCCCATTTATTATTTCTTTGCCTAAGTTTTCATAAGCTGTCACAGTGTCATCAGGGTCAGTTAGAAATAGAATTGATAGATCTTTATACATTGATATACATTCTTGACAGCTGCATAATTTTTGGCGGAAACTTGACGGCCAAAATGTGGCACCTTTATACACCTTCTTTACACCTTGTGGCCGAGAACAGGATGTATTTTGAGTATCTAATTTAATTTTCTTTGTTTCGAGATCATCTATTACATCTCCTTTTGATAGTTTTCGTTTTTCTGAAGGTTTTTCTTGTTTTAGTAGTGATTCTTCTTTACTTGTTTTGTTTTCTTGTTCATTTTCTTTTATTTCACTAATAGGTGTAGGTTCAGTGCTTGCACTTTCTGTACTTTTCATTTTTTCAATAGTTTTATCACTTTTGTTTTCATTTTGGGTATTTTCTTCCACATTTTTTTTGGATGTATCAGTTTGTTGATTAATTTCTGGACTTTCTTCATTTTCTTTGGCAATAGATTCTGTGTTGGTTGTTTCTTTATCATTTAAAATCTTTGAATTAGACTCTGGTTCTTCAACAGGATCAGCTAAAAGTCTGTCTTCCTCAATTTTTTCTGCATCTTCTTTTTTGTGTTTTTCTTCATCTGACTGTTCAATAGTTTTTAAGTCTACTTCCTTTGAAAATTGTTCTGCTGCATTTTGAGTGTTTTCATTTTTATTACTATCAATGACACTTATATCATCTGGTGCAGCTGTAATTTGTGTGCTTATTTCTGACTTAGATTCATTTGATTCATTATTTTCTGTAACATCACTTTTATTACTATCAATATCAGGCTTATCTATATTTTCTTTATTTGCTTCATTCTCAGATATATCACTTTTTGTTGGTATTTCCTCTGTACTTGCCTTTTCATTTGTATCAACTTTTTGTGATGTAGGTTCATTCAAGACACTATCTTCCATGTTTTCTATTGAATCTTTAACTTTTTCACTGTTTTCATCTAAGGAACTGTCATTTAAATTTTCACTATCATCAATATTCATTTCAGCTTTTCCCTCCTCCTCTTTTTTTTCACGCTTTTCAATAGCATATGTTTTATTAGAATCATTACCATCTTCTGAGGATATAACATCTTGTTTAGTTTCTGTCTTTTCTATATTTATATTAGAATTTATATTTTCATTATCATTTGCACTGTCCATAAGTTCACTTTTATTGACATCACCATTACACAGCATACTGTGCCCATCATTACCATTTACTTGAACTATTTCTATTGTACACTCAGTGTTTACTGCAAGCTCACTGTAGTCATGTAAAAACTCATTTTTGTCCATACATTGTTTGCAAACCATTTCAGAATATTGATCATTAGCTGGAACATTTGACTCTAAATGTGAAGAATGGAGCCAATCTTCACAAATAATGCATTGTATCATGACATCTTCCTCAGTTGCATCAGGATCAGGGTAAGGTCTCTTACAAGTGCAGTACAGACCACTAAAGTTTTGATTGTAATGATTATCATCATTAACTTCTGTTTTATTTGGTGTGAATGAACAAGGATGTGAATTAAACTTAGGGTTGCCGCAGTCACATCTAAAATTTCTTTTTGTGTATAATTCAATGAGTTCATGGTTCTCATGGCACATTAGACTACAGGCAAGACATACCCCAGCTCGTTTATCAGGATCTGTTTTGGCATCAGAGCAGCATGTCAAACAAGCATAAATAGCCTGCCGTTTTATGTAGCCCTGTAATTTCAATTATTTACATATTTTGAAGTCTAATTTTTGTTTGTGAAAGCCTTATGATTTTATTAAAATTGTACAATTTTATGTAATATGAACCTTTAAAGTTGAATGTTTACTTAAGCTATAAAATAACAGAAATATAGAATTGACAAGTTTTATGTGACTTTTTTAATATGAACAGATGGTATGTATGACAAAAGTATCTGTCCATATGGCTATAATTTTCTTTACTGTCATTTATTTTGTATTCGTCATATGTAAACTTATGTTCTTAAACATTTTTGTTTGTTATGATTTAATTGCAAAATTTTAAAACGGCAAGTATAACTCTGACCTTTGATTAAATATACGTTAACCCTATAACAGTAATTTTCATATCAAACAAATAGATTATTATATTTACCTTAGAATAGGTACAATTTTTGTCGTCTGAGCCTCCTAACACAGCATTAGCATCTTCTTCAAAATCCTCTTGTTCTTTTAAAACGTCCATCATTGTTACAACTTTTTCTCCTTCACATTCGGCCATCTCGGCGTCTTCATTAGTATTTTTAATATCCGTAGCCATTTTTACAAATTTTGTCACAAATTAATGCAAATATAAATTATTAAGTTAGTTACAACAAAGGAAATAAAAAGCCGGTTATTATACAAATGAGCGCGAACAATTTTTTGCGACATTTGAAGACATCAAAAGTGAACGAAAAGAACGAATGAACGAAACGACTGCGACTCACGTAATCGGTGCTGCCAGTGGCAGATGTTAAATAAAATATTATAATAACACCAGAAAGCTCAAAAAGTAACTTTTTCAAAATAAAAGTGACATTTCACTGTTTCATAATTTCATTTTATGGAACTACTATAATAATATGGCCGAAAACTAAAAAAAGTTTATTTATAACTCATTAGTTCATTTAAACTTACTTTGTCAATCAATTTAGGGTACATAAGAAAAGTCGAAGTCACAAACAGAAGGTTTAGCGTATGCATTCCCAGTGATCTCTGTCCCTCTCACGAGCGTCCGTCAGTGCTCGTATTTATTCTTCTTTTATTCTTCAGGGACGAACTACTCTTGCTTCTCTCCATTCGGTGACACTATAAAGACTATTCCAGGTCAACAGCTTAACTTGGAGCAGCTTAACTCTTTAAGAGAAAAAAATTCGTTAATAGTCACACGCTTGTGTGCCGCAAGCAAGTAATTATAAACGCGATAGGCTGTGGGTTCTATTCCCTTTCGAGAAAATTAAATATTTTATATTTTCATTTTCTTAGTTTTGGTAACGAGGTAAAGCGTGGCGTTGAGTTCCGCCACTCAAGTCACACTGTAATACTGTCAAACTGATAAAATTATTATGGTGCCCGTGAGAATTACTTTCCTGAAACCTGAAATAGAATGTTCTTATTATGAAATTTTATCACTTTTAGTTGAGTAAAAACTCGTTTAACATTTGGATACGATAAAGGCAGAAGAAATTAGATTCTTCAATTTAAAATTTTTTGTCAAATTTGTTATGATGGTATTAAGGAGAAAACAGACAAATAATGACGTTATAACAAATTATCATTATTTATGTAATATCTTATATAGCACGTAAAAATGGTATTTATTTATGAAAAATTAAATTGTTATAGTTCTAAAATTTATCACAAATAAATCGATCAGTGAAGCCAGTCGTGGTTCAGGGGCATAATCGTGTGACTGTAACCGCGATAGGTTGTGAAAATGAAATATTTAATATTTTTATTTTCTCGCTGTGGTGTCAAGGCAAAGCAAGACATTGAGTTCCGCTACTTAACACACAATGCCTTTAGAATTCGGGGAAAATGGAATATTTTAACACTAGGTTTCCTTCTAGCAGATAAGGCCAAGGCTGCTGCTGAGGCTGCTGCAGGCTGCTGCTACATGCTGAATACAAAAAGAGGAGGAATACTGAAAAGTCTATTCATTAAAACTGAAAAAATCTATTCATTATTTATTACGAATCAATCAACATTTGATGATTTAGTTTCACACATTTGCATGGTCCAGAGAGCAGAAGGCCAGCAGCATTAGTAGCGTAGGGAGAACGTTATCAGAAGATTATCCTCTATTGGATTAACTTGTCCATCATTTTTAAACAGTGTCATTAATTTTCGGCGTTGAGTAACACCTCTCAACACGCAATGCTTCCAGAATTCGGCGGAAAATGGGGGAACGGAGTGTCTTAACACTAAGTTCCCTCTGCCTACCCTGCTGTGTACATACAGTGGATACAATGAGAAATTGAGTATATAATACTCAGTTTCACAATGCTTAAGACATTTAGGTATTAGATTCAATAAAAACAGCTTAAAATATTACATAAATATATTAGTTAGTATAAAGCTTTTTAAAGGATGAAAGGGACATCTAAATTTTTTCTTCCATTGCCGACATATAGAAACCCTGCATCTGGTGTCTTTATTTTATGAAAATATATCATGCCGGGCCAATATAAACTTTTCAAATAGACGACACTTCCATTTTGTTCTAAGGACAGATTCCAACAACCATTTGGAATATCTAGGTCAATTGAATCTAAGAAATCCATACTGTAATTATAGTCTTGCCTAGTCAGTAAGTTAGTGTTCCAACGATGCTGGGGCTTACGAATATGAAAGTAAGACTTCAGCAATTTCGCCTCTGATAGTGCTAGCCCATAATAATTTGGATTAATAATTATTGTTCCGTCCGGTTGTTTCAGGAGTTGCCCTCGTGCACAAATTTCTGCTTCGTCACATATATTGCTAATTGTTGCTGTTATTCTATTTTCTTCTTTCATCTCGTGGCATCTTTCAGGATTACTCACCTCCAAAGCCTCGTCCAACACTTTAATTTTTAACGAAGAATCCCCTCGAAATGGGAAAGTAGTTAATAGCGATAAATGCTTATACTTCTTTTTGGCTTTCGGTAGAAGGCTCCAGAATTTAAAATCGGTGGTGTAATAATATTTTTTGTCAAAAACAGCATCGTTGTTTATACCGACAGCGATGTGGTAGTCTGAATCAACGCCGTATATCTGCCCCCAGTACAGGATGTGGCAGAAGTGGTTCTCAACTTGAAGAAGTGTAAGGGAGTTCTGTAAAAGCGATATCAATTCGCTGGTCAACATAACTCCATTTATGTTGATATACTCTTTGTATTCCCATAACTTGTGTACATTCATTTTTAAGATAAAATATAATGTGCATATAAGTTACATAAAATATTGACAAATGCTTGAAAACTTTTGAAATTGACATTTATTTTTGGCTTATAGATTTATTTAAAAAAGTTTTAAAATAACAAAATATACCTAAATTATGAATAAATGTGTGCCAGATCCTATGATGATTTTTATAGTATACTTACAAATACTCGTAAATAAAACTCAATTGAGGTTACACAGTGATATCAATTTTGGAAACATAGTATAATCAATTAATCAACTACATATATAATTATTCATGCATCTTTCAGACCGCTTTGGATATGAAGCACGTTCAACCGAGCGTTGGACCTTTGGTAACCACCAAAGTCATAATATGGTTGGGTTTAAATTTCATCATAAAATACAGTTTTTTTAATAAGACCTAAGAACAGAAGCTATATTTTATATAAAATACAACTATTTAAGTAAAATATAATTTAAAAATTTAAAAGTTACGGCCTCCTCAAAGAATACCGGTAAAGTGTAGGTAAGGCCCACCTCATCTACACTTTACCGGTAAAAAACACCGGTTTGTAAAAAAAAAAAACAAAGAATTATTTTCAGCTTCATGCTGTATTCCGCATGTAGCAGGGTAGGCAGAGGGAACCAAGTTTTAAGACATTGGGTTTTCGACTTTCTGCCGAATTGAAGTGCAGAAATAGAGAAAAGTGAAGAAATATAGAAATAGTAATAAAATTAGTTTACATTCCCGAGTGGTAATAAAACTCGCAATCGTTGCGTTTATAGCAGACACTTGTGCCATTGCGCCAAGCGACCTCAAACGGTTTTTTTACGTTAATAACACATAATTTATTAGGAAATTCGTTTTATTTATATGACTCCACGATATCTGTTTTTCCTTAAGGGTCATCAGGACGTAAACTGAAGCGTGGTCTCGAATGACAATTACCGACGTCAAATATTTGCGGGCTCCTCGCAGGACTTGCTGGTCGTTATTTGTAATGCGACCTTCATGAAAGACTAATATAACGAGAACTCTTGTTTATATTATATTCAACTTTCTCATAAATATTTTGAAGTGAATGAACTTTCTCTTGAATATTTTTTTTTCATAAAGTAAAATTTGTAAATTACGTATTGAATTTGTTATTTTTAGCACGAAATTGTGTTTTATTAGGGTGCTTGCATTAGCTAGTGTACCTAATGCGAGAGATAAATAAAGTATTTTAAATGTTATATCGGTTATTTAAATATTAATATTTATTTTATTTCTAAAACTTTTGTTGCTCAGTGCGAAAATTTTCAACAGATTTTTCAACAGAACAGAATGAAATCATAAAAAAATAATCTAAAAATAATAATAAATATAGTCATATTTATTCCTTATACTAAAAACATACGTCAAACAGTTTTGTAGGAGATCATTTTATTTTGGATGAGAAATTGTGAAAGGAATTATTTAGTTTACGGTAAGTAGGCGTCGTGTTGCTTGTTTGCAGACTCACGGGTAACATTCCGAGAGATATATTATCAGGGCTATTTATTAAGTTTGACATAAATATTTTATATTATGTAGGCTTTTATAATCAACGCCATCGTGACACTGTATACGACTGGCTGTTATGGTTTTGTGCTCGATATTATTTCGAGGATATTTTAAAATCCTAATTCACTTTGAGTGAAATTCAATTTTTTCAATTATTTCATTGTCTGGACATATTTATTGAAATCTAGATTTTGTCCTTCGTAAAAATGAAGAAATATTTTATTAAGCAAATAATTATATAATTGTAACAGGGGTGGCATAGGGAGCTTAGTGTAGAAACTTCGTTCCACACTTTCTGCCCAATTTTGTGACTTTCCGTGTTGAGGGGCGAAATCAAGATCACCCACTGTCGTATGAGTCGGAACTAAACCATCCATTCCCATCGCGTTAACAGTCATAGCTTAATTAACACAAAAAAAAAATACTGAATATCTTTAACTAAACGTTGGTACAGTTCTTGCATGCAATTCATTTTTGTACAGTTGTCATCTTACTTTTGTTTGTTAGATGGCACTTAACAACAAGAAAACAACCAGAATAAAAAAATAATTGTCATAGAATATGTGTAATATATTTTCATCAGACCGTAGCATTTGGCGCTCCGTTCTCTCTGACTACCCCGCTAGGGATAAAGCGTGAAGCTAAAGTAAAGTAAAATAGTAAAGCATATGTGTAATATATTTTATTTATTAAAAAAAATGTTCAATACCTAAAGTAAATTTTATTAAATCTCTTCAATACAATCTCCTCTAGTGGTGAGTGGATGAAAAGCTTTTCACCGCAAGAGGGAATTGTAAGAAGTATATGTTTTAATGTGTAGATGGCGCTAAGCGTCGTGAAAATAATAAGTTTCGTTCATCAGAATTCAGTATATTTATTTTGTAAAATTTTTATTTTTTACACAGATTGAGACTAAAATCTTTTGTATAACAATTTCTATAGAAAAATTTTATAATCATTTTATACGTACAATGTCATTTTTATAAATGAAACACTAAATTGTAATATACCCTGAATTATTAATTAATGAAATTTACAATTTAAAATAGATAGGAAGTTAAACTAAATTAGACTCTTTATTCTGAGGCTGGCTTTATAATATACATGAAAATTAATTATTTATGAAATAAATATGTATGTATAAATGTTTATAAATATATTTTCGTATGTATGTATCTGTGTATGTATCAATATGTGTAGGTTTAATTTTATAGGTGGATGTATTGTTGCATTTATTTGTTAATTTATATACTATTAATTGATGACATACTCAGTGTACCTAATATAATTTCTCCTCTACCACAAGGTTACCTGGAAGAAATCGCTCATTTAGCAATAAGGCCGCCTATTGTACTATCATATCAATAATTATGAACATCCTTTTAATGTTTTTTTACTTTACTTTTCATTATTTTTCAAATAATCCCATTCTCAGTTATATTATTATATACCTATAGTTATATTATTAGGCAGAAGGTAATAATTAATGTAAAAAAGTCTATATGTAGTATTGCCGACGAAAATTTTAATTTTACGCAGAGACCTACGTTAAATTCACTTTTTTTATAGGTTCATACTGTGTCTCACACATAGCAGGGTAAGCAGTGTTAACCTCGGAACCTAGTGCTAAGACACTCCGTTCTCATTAAAAAAAAGTCGTCTCCACCTTATTGCTTAAATTCTGAATGCGTTTTTGAATGGCGGAAGTTAACACCGCGGTTGCCTCATAGTGAACTAGAACGAGTGGAAATCGAACCCACAAATCCCACAATTAGTGGGACTGTAAAGTAACGCGCTTGTCCTCTGTGCCTAAATTAATTTATTAAAAAAATATCAAATGACTAATCGTGTAAATAAATTGTTTTCTTAAAATGTTTTGCCAAATTTCAAAACTGTTAGAAGTGGTTTGTGAAAAAAAAGCTAAGAATCAATACTCTAGTTGAATTTTAATTTTTTAAAAATGTATTGTGAAATAAAGATTGAGAATCACCGCTTCAGTCTAAAGATGTTTTTTACTATACGAAAATAAAGAGAAAATTAAAACAATTGATCTGATAATAACATTTTCAACGACACATCGATTCTGTCGAGACGCGTGCCGAGTGGGCCGCGGCTGGTTGCGTCGGCGGCGCGTGCCGAATCACCGCACCCGAGTGGCAATCGAGGCAGGTGTGGGTTCCTTATTGTGTTGAAACTTGCACCCAAGTGCGGAAATGTCCTTTTGATTTTGTACAGATTTCATAATATTTTTTAAGTATACTCCTTTAGTATAGATTTTTAGACATTTTAAAGTGTAAAAGTAATTTTAATAAACAGGTTTAAAAAATATATAAAATATGATATTTACAAAATATACTATATTTTGTAATTCATGTAGTAGCACTAATAACTGAATTTACCTAACTAGCAGACAATAGTTTCATAAATCGTTTGTTATATTATTTATTAGTAGGTATGATGTAATACTTTAAAATATTTTCAATTATTCTAAATAATATATTATATCAATTTATAATATAATTTTTCTTTAATTATTAAATGCAGGTCTTGAATGACGTGTTAGAAACATAAACTCAATAAAGAACACAAGCTCTTTGAAGGTTTTAATCTTTTAGTACTTCACTAATAACTGGTAAAACAATTCAACACCAACCAACTATTCTTTCCTAAAATCACAAATATAAAATACAATATAATAAGTACACCGTATTATCAAAACTAGTGTTAAAAAGGCGTTATTAATTTGCGTGAACGTTCGCATTTACCTTTGACATCGCCCGTTGCACATTTACAGAGACGTCCATTTCACACGCGATCAATACCAATATATTTGACAATACAAAAATATTGCTCAAAATACAGCAAACAATGGATTTAATTCGCCATATGTGACTTGGGGTACAGTTTTTCCGATACCGGCGTGAGTGAACATCAATGTGTTCAGTGGAAAAACAATGAGGTGGTTCCCACAGCCGCGCCCCGGGCCGCCCTAATAAAGACTCTAAAGCTCCATTAAAATCGTGTTAGCCAATGTTCCTGGCTTTAATGCTGCGGTGTTTCCACGACTTTATGTTGGAAGATATTTCTTTTGTAATGTTCGTTGTTTTGAAATTATTCATTTTTGTCTATAATGTGTTTTTATATTTTTTAAATTTATATTCATATTGTTTATGAACAGTCTTCTTTTATATATATTATTTATATATACCTATGTTACATTAAAATAATAAAAATAAAATTTATTTATTAACAAATTTTGTTATTTTTATGCCCAATAAAGTCGAGTAAACTGTTGTCTTGAAATACAACCGCCATGTCGCCATAAATTGCGTATTGTTTTGGTACCGACTCTGTTATACGGTAGCGATACGTGGGTATTACAGAAGAAGAACAAAAGGTGAATGCTGTGGAGATGCGATCTCTTCGTAGGATATGCGGAGTCAGCTTA